>JAXIVJ010009089.1:0-52584 GCA_036785665.1 Chirona hameri
AGGCTACGACAGTCATTTTTCAGTAGAAGGGTTGTAGGACATTGGAATATGCTACCAGGGGATGTCGCTGATGCAGTGACACTTGCTTCCTTCAAAATTAGATTAGATAAATACTTTACAGAGAAGGGATTAGTTCATAAATACTTGTGGGATTAGCCTTCTTTTATGCAGGTAGAGTAAGGTGATTTGAAGGGGCGAGACTGGTGGAGGGGAGGTGAGTGGGTGTGGGTGTGGGTGTGGGTGTGGGTGTGGGTGTGGGTGTGGGTGTGGGTGTGGGTGTGGGTGTGGGTGTGGGTGTGGGTGTGGGTGGGGTGGGGTGCAACCTCGGATGGGCCCAAGAGGCTCTTTGTTGCACTTTTCTTTTATGTCTTTATGTCTTTATGACGCCGTCTGCGACACATTCTCATGGCATATCTATGCCATGAGAATTCAGATCAAGTTCGCCATTGGTCCAACGTTAAATATGGCCCAGCCAAATTGAAGGAATATGGTAGCTCTAAGATGAAGAGATATGGTAGCTATTGTTCTGAGACAAATATGAGTAGGCTGCGACGACTAGATATTGTTTACGAAAGGTCCCATGCAGCCGCCCTTGACCTTGTTATGAAGTTTATAATTATATTTTACTTTTCGGGTTTATCTCACCCGGGAATTATCTATGAAAAAGCAAGTAGGCCATTATTTTTGGCTTGTGCTTACCTGCATCCTGACAGACCACCGACAGCCTGAGCCGACAGGCCACCACCATATAAGCTAGTTGATGTTAACCTCATTGGGTATTTGTCCCAGAACAAAGGAAAGGTGTGTTTGTTTGTGTTGAAGCCTGAAGGTAGGTGTCTTGAAGCCAAAGGTAGGCATATACAGTGTTGAAGGTAGGCATATACAGTGTTGAAGGTAGGCATATATAGTGTTGAAGGTAGGCATATATAGTGTTGAAGGTAGGCATATACGGAAAAATACCTAAAGTGAAATTTAGTGAAAGCCCATACCCTTATGATGCCCACTATGAGATACATCAAAGACTGAATAGAACACAATTAACATTGTTTATACTTTGTATTGCAGACAATGCACATGAGGTGATACAAAATACAGATTAACTTGTATGGCATTTGTCACTGACTGCGGTTGTTGCATGTATTGACTGACTAAGCTGACAACAAAAGACTAAGACACAAGACAATTAGAGCTTTGGGCTCTTGGTCCCAAAAGGATATGGTTCTTCAATCTTCACCCATAAACAACACAACAACATGATACAGATTCCATCTAGATTCAAGGTTGACCATTCATGCTGCCGCCTGCCAGTGTCCAAGTGTAGCTCGCTGGCCCAGCTATAGACAGTGATGAAGCTTGGAAATCCCTGGAGTGAAGGTCTGCAGGGTTGTCCTCTCTCCTATGATGATAGCAGCCTGTAAAATAATAATGTATGTTAGTTTTTTTCCTATCTTCTCAGTTTTGACATTTGTTATGCTTGTCAGCCATTTGCACCCACAGACTAAAAAAAATAATTCTTTACAGTCAAAGTTTTCATGGAACAAAACTTCCAAGTTCAGAAAAATGGAGAAAAGGGCCACTTTTCTGACACTGGTAATCACAATCACGTTTTATCTGGTGTGAATTGGTAAATTGTTACTTCTGCCCCAAAAAGCTTCCAAAACTGCCCCAAAATTTTCAAAAGCTGCCCAAAATTTTATGTGTCGGTGCCAACCCTGCCCAGACGAGATCTCATCGAAACTTGCCACGTTTTGCATACTGGAGGCTTTGGAGGCCAAAATACCAAATTGCACACACATAAAAAAGACATTTTGATATCCTGATATGATCCTGATACTACATTTTGATATCCATTGGAAAAAAATTGTCTAGTAAAATTGTCAAGATTGCAAAATATTGCCCATAAAAAGGGACAATTTTCTACTATTATCTACCACCCCTACACAATCTACCAGTCTTTGATGTCGCACAAAGGATTTGGCAGTAATATGGCCGACCATTGGTGGCTATGGAGGTGACCCCCTGTTTTCTCAGCTTGAGCTCAGTTGAGCTCAGCCCTTGAGCCCTTGAGCTTGAGCCCCTCACAGTCTGTCCTCACTAAGTCCTGTAGCAATGCACCAAGGCCATAGAGACTGCAATGCACTACTTTCTGCTCTGTATGGACTGGAAACCTACACTCTGTGGCACTCTGTGGCACTCTGTGGCACTCTGTGGCACTCTGTGGCACTCTGTGGCACTCTGTGGCACTCTGTGGAACTCTGTGACACTCTGTAACACTCTGTGACACTCTGTGACACTCTGTGACACTCTGTGACACTCTGTGACACTCTGTGACACTGTGGCACTCTGTGGCACTCTGTGACACTCTGTGGCACTCTGTGGCACTCTGTGAGACTCTGTGGCACTCTGTGGCAGTCTGTGGCACTCTTTGATTTGTACTGGACTCCAAATAGGCAATAGCCCTTGCATTATGACCCTTGACCCATAAAGGGTCATATGTTATGTATATGTATATGTCCCTTGCACCCTTGGCACCCCTAAGTCAATATCATAAGCACCTGGCTTTCATGACATATTTTCCTATCATGCTATCACTGTTTCTGCTGTCTTTTCCAGTTTCCTGTCCTCAATTTCCCCATTGTCCCTGTTGTCCCTGACACTTCCTCGTCCTCCATAATCACACCCATCTCCTGCACCTCACCCTCAGACCTCAAGCTGGGGAACAGCAACGTCAGTGCATCAGCAAGCATGGGTTCACTCACCCTCAGACCTCAAGCTGGGGAACAGCAATGTCAGTGCATCAGCAAGCATGGGTTCACTCACCCTCAGACCTCAAGCTGGGGAACAGCAACGTCAGTGCATCAGCAAGCATGGGTTCACTCACCCTCAGACCTCAAGCTGGGGAACAGCAACGTCAGTGCATCAGCATGGGTTCAGTTTGCCTGACACCCCCAATAAAGTGGATGACTTGCCACTGGTCTGTCAGGTACATCTGGGTACTAATGCCAGGTGAGGATGATTCCCCAGCGCCATCAGCGGGCGAATGCATAGGCAGGACACATCAGACTGACTGATCCATTGAAGAGTGCTCTGGGTTAGTGGAGGGATGCCTGTGGGCGTGTGGCTCCTTTGTCAGCAGGTGAAACTGACCCGTGCCTGGCGTGGGACATGATTGTGTGGGCAGCTGAAATTGACTTCATCCCTGAAACTGACGCTGTGGTGGTTGTGGGGCATGTGTTCTGTTTCAGACAATGTCAAGTGGCGACCGGTGGTGCCTGTTGTCTGGCTCTGCCGTCGCTGGTCTGCTGCTGCTGGCGGCCTGTCTGACCCTGTCTGTGACCTGTCTGAGGTCACCGCCACGGGTCACCAGGGCGGCGAGTCGGGTGCAGATCGATGGAGACCAGCCCACCACCTTCACACTGGTAGGTAACGCTGCTGCCAGACCTGAGACCGGCCCGCCACCTTCACACTGGTAGGTAACGCTGCTGCCAGACCGGCCTGCCACCTTCACACTGGTAGGTAACAGTGCTGCCAGACCTGAGACCGGCCGCCATCTTCACACTGGTAGATAACAGTGCTGCCAGACCGGCCCGCCACCTTCACACTGGTAGGTAACGCTGCTGCTGCCAGACCGGCCTGCCACCTTCACACTGGTAGGTAACGCTGCTGCCAGACCGTCCCGCCACCTTCACACTGGTAGGCAACGCTGCTGCCAGACCGGCCCGCCACCTTCACACTGGTAGGTAACAGTGCTGCCAGACCTGAGGCCGGCCCGCCACCTTCACACTGGTAGGTAACAGTGCTGCCAGACCTGAGACCGTCTCGCCACCTTCACACTGGTAGGTAACAGTGCTGCCAGACCGTCCCGCCACTTCACACTTTTAGATGTTGTAATTTGTAACTCTAGTGACGTTGTTGAGCGTGTTGAAGCCTTGAAATGTGCTTTTAGCCCTCATCATTTTATCTGTGTCCTTTCATGTCTGCCAAAATGTCGTAGGAAGCCTGTTCGCATCTGCACACGCCTTTTAAAAAGCATCGATCATGTTTGTTTGCTCCGTGACTTGCATCTTGTTGACTGGTCATGTGTGTTTAGCTGTCCGTCTGTCGCCGATATGTGGTCTTACATCACGCATTGTCTGCTCCCGATGGTCGATAGGCATGCTCCACTCAACACCATTTCAGTTAGGAACCCTTGTGCAACAGCTGTCACCCCGGCGACCCTGGACCTAATGTCACAGCGGAGGGGCGAGCTGCGCCGTGAGGGGAGATCGCCGGCCTTCCGAGATTTAGACAGGAGGGTCAGGTCGGAGATCAGGCGCGATTGCCGGGCGGACATAGAGGAGAGACTGCGTGCTCGTGGGAGTAGTTATCTGTACCGCACTGTCCGCCCGTTAATCGCGGGTAAACGGAGCAGCACCGCCGACCTTCCTGCTGCCACACCGGAGGAGATGAACAGCTTTTTTGTTAATGTCGGCCCGCGTGTCGCGGCCGGCCTCGCTAGTCTCGGGGTGGCAGATTGAGTGATGGTAAACGAATGCGCAAAAATGGCATACATGACGAAAAAATGGAGATTTGCAAACAAAAAGAGCTCGATGTTGCGGGGGTCTAAGAAAGAAAAATGGAAGCCATATTCGTAATCAGCATGGTTGAAAATACGGGAAAAAATGCGTGACCCTAAATGTTTTGACAAAAGTTAAAAAATGACGCACCCGGAACTCCACGCTTGGTTCACATACAGATACAGATACAGACTTTTATTAAGGTCGTCCACATGTGCCTGTGGCTATTAGAACCTCTCGTCATAAGTTAAAACACAGGAAACATGGTTAGAACAAGCATACAATGAAATCACACAAGTAAAAACAAAAATAAAAACACTGACACACGCGAACACATACACACACCCATACAATCAGTCAACTAAAACCCGTCGGCATGACGGTGAGAAGCGCCGGGTCGGTCAGTCCGGTGCCCCCGGAGCGGCAGCGAGATGTCGCCGCACCCGGCGACGAAACAGCGGCACGGGCAGTCCTACAAGGTCGCGTGGAAGAACGTTATACTGCGCTGGTCCCCGGCAGGCAAAACGCCGCTGTCCCATCTCCGTGCGAGACCGGGGAACAAACAGCATGTGGTCCTGTCGCGTGCCCCGCTCGGTAGCGCGGGCCTCTGCCACGGTGGACAGACTCGCAGCCAGCTGTTCAGGCTCGCCGCAGCAACGCACCTTGTGCGTGAGGCACAGTGTGTGGTAAGTGGCCATGCCCTCTGCTCCGAGCCACCCCAGCCTCCCCAGCAGATGCATAGTACATCAGCGCCATCTACATCGTGTCAACTGACATACCCGAGTATCATCATCACCATTCACCTCGATGTCTGGGGCCCGCCACTCTGGGACTTCCATTCCTCTTTTATCTCAATCTCAATCTATCTCTCTATCTCTCTATCTCTCTTTCTCTCTTTCTCTCTTTCTCTCTTTCTCTCTTTCTCTCTTTCTCTCTTTCTCTCTTTCTCTCTTTCTCTCTTTCCCTCTCGCTGTCTCGCTGTCTCTCTGTCTCTCTGTCTTTCTCTCTTTCTCTCTTTCTCTCTTTCTCTCTTTCTCTCTTTCTCTCTCGCTCTCGCTCTCTCTCTCTATTATCTCTATCTCTCTATCTCTCTATCTCTCTATCTCTCTATCTCTCTATCTCTCTATCTCTCTATCTCTCTATCTCTCTCTATCTCTCTATCTCTCTATCTCTCTATCTCTCTATCTCTTTATCTCTCTGTCTCTCTGTCTCTCTGTCTCTCTATCTCTCTATCTCTCTATCTCTCTATCTCTCTATCCATATATCTATCTCTCTATCTCTATCTCTATCTCTCTATCTCTCTATCTCTCTATCTCTCTATCTCTCTATCTCTCTATCTCTCTATCTCTCTATCTCTCTATCTCTCTATCTCTCTATCTCTCTATCTCTCTATCTCTCTATCTCTCTATCTCTCTATCTCTCTATCTCTCTATCTCTCTATCTCTCTATCTCTCTATCTCTCTATCTCTCTATCTCTCTATCTCTCTATCTCTCTATCTCTCTATCTCTCTATCTCTCTATCTCTCTATCTCTCTATCTCTCTATCTCTCTATCTCTCTATCTCTCTATCTCTCTATCTCTCTATCTCTCTATCTCTCTATCTCTCTATCTCTCTATCTCTCTATCTCTCTACCTCTCTATCTCTCTATCTCTCTATCTCTCTATCTCTCTATCTCTCTATCTCTCTATCTCTCTATCTCTCTATCTCTCTATCTCTATATCTCTCTATCTCTCTATCTCTATCTCTCTATCTCTATCTCTATCTCTCTACCTCTCTATCTCTCTACCTCTCTATCTCTCTACCTCTCTATCTCTATATCTCTATATCTCTCTATTATCTATCTCTTGCTCTCGCTCTTCAGTCCCAAATCACCACCGCCGCTCTCATGTCGCCAGTCTGTGGTTCCCGCATCTCCGTCTTACCTATACTGAGAGCTCCTCTGGTCTGGCGTTCACTTGTGTGTGTGTGTGTGTGTGTGTCTGTGTGTGTGTGTGTGTGTGTGTGTGTGTGTGTGTGTGTGTGTGTGTGTGTGTGTGTGTGTGTGTGTGTGTGTGTGTGTGTGTGTGTGTGTGTGTGGATGTGGCTGTGGCTGTGGCTGTGGCTGTGGCTGTGTCTGTGTCTGTGTCTGTGTCTGTGTCTGTGTCTGTGTCTGTGTCTGTGTCTGTGTCTGTGTCTGTGTCTGTGTCTGTGTCTGTGTCTGTGTCTGGGCGTGGGGTGGGGGTGTGTGTTAGTGATGTAATTTTTTCAAAAATTTCCTGATTGATTCCAAACCGATACCGAATGGAAGGCATTTCGGTTGACCGAATAACGACCGATTTTGGTTGAACCCAAAAATGTCCAAAATTTGAACGATTTTCAAATTGTATACTTATTTATGTAGATAACACACTGTAAAAATTGTTTTGTTTAACATCATAAAACGCACATGTACAGTTTAGAAAAGACAGTACAATTGTGAAAAAGCGAACCAAATACATTTACAAATCAAAGTAATAATTAGTAATCATTATTAGTACAAAGTAAGTAATTATGCTGCAAGCAAGACCGAAAGAACATTGGAAACAGGATTGAAAAATGTGACCTCAATCATTTCATAATAATTTGCAGCATAATACATATTACATAAATACATACATAGGAAGACATACATTTTATCTGGCCGAAGTTGGAGGGGCATACTGGTTACTGGTTTGTGCTTGCTACTTAAGATGGTATACAATACTTATTTTTAAGGACCTCACTTCCTCTTGTGAGCAATATATTCAATCTTGATATATTAATGATGTGTTCTATTTAGTATTTACATTAATTGATTGAATTTGGAGCAAATTTGCTGGATATGTGTAAAAGTGTGACAAAAAAGTGAATTGTATAACATTAGGCTGACCGAAAAGTAGCCAAAAATGTATAAGCCTGACCGACCGATTACCAAATCGGTCACAACATGTCGGTTTCGGTTACCAAAATTTCGGTAACCGATTGACACCACTAGTGTGGGTGTGTGTGTTTCAGGACTCACCGGTCAGTGAGGAGGAGGCAGTTGAGCTGCGGCTGTTCGGGTTTCGTCTGGCCGACGTCTCGGGAGTCTCCGTCGAGCTGAAGAGGGACGACGGCTCCCGCGGACACCGGCGTCTGCAGCCCGTCCCCAGCCGGTATGTACCGCTGACAGCCCGTCCCCAGCCGGTCTGTACAGCTGACAGCCGGTCTGTACAGCTGACAGCCCGTCCCCAGCCGGTCTGTACAGCTGACAGCCCGTCCCCAGCCGGGCTGTACAGCTGACAGCCCGTCCCCAGCCGGTCTGTACAGCTGACAGCCCGTCCCCAGCCGGTCTGTACAGCTGACAGCCGGTCTGTACAGCCGACAGCCCGTCCCCAGCCGGTCTGTACAGCTGACAGCCGGTCTGTACAGCCGACAGCCCGTCCCCAGCCGGTCTGTACAGCTGACAGCCCGTCCCCAGCCGGTCTATACAGCCGACAGGCGGTCTGTACAGCTGACAGCCCGTCCCCAGCCGGTCTGTACAGCTGACAGCCCGTCCCCAGCCGGTCTGTACAGCTGACAGCCGGTCTGTACAGCTGACAGCCCGTCCCCAGCCGGTCTGTACAGCTGGCAGCCGGTCTGTACAGCTGACAGCCGGTCTGTACAGCTGACAGCCCGTCCCCAGCCGGTCTGTACCGCTGACAGCCGATCTGTACAGCTGACAGCCCGTCCCCAGCCGGTCTGTACCTCTGACAGCCCGTCCCCAGCCGGTCTGTACCGCTGACAGCCGGTCTGTACAGCTGACAGCCGGTCTGTACAGCTGACAGCCCGTCCCCAGCCGGTCTGTACCGCTGACAGCCCGTCCCCAGCCGGTCTGTACAGCTGACAGCCGGTCTGTACAGCTGACAGCCCGTCCCCAGCCAGTCTGTACACCTGACAGCCCGTCCCCAGCCGGTCTGTACAGCTGACAGCCGGTCTGTACCGCTGACAGCCCGTCCCCAGCCGGTCTGTACCTCTGACAGCCCGTCCCCAGCCGGTCTGTACAGCTGACAGCCCGTCCCCAGCCGGTCTGTACAGCTGACAGCCGGTCTGTACCGCTGACAGCCCGTCCCCAGCCGGTCTGTACCGCTGACAGCCCGTCCCCAGCCGGTCTGTACAGCTGACAGCCGGTCTGTACAGGTGACAGCCGGTCTGTACAGCTGACAGCCGGTCTGTACCGCTGACAGCCCATCCCCAGCCGGTCTGCACAGCTGACAGCCCGTCTGTACCGCTGACAGCCCGTCCCCAGCCGGTCTGTACAGCTGACAGCCGGTCCCTAGCCGGTCTGTACACCTGACAGCCGGTCTGTACAGCTGACAGCCCGTCTGTACAGCTGACAGCCCGTCCCCAGCCGGTCTGTACAGCTGACAGCCGGTCTGTACCGCTGACAGCCCGTCCCCAACCGGTCTGTACAGCTGACAGACGGTCCCTAGCCGGTCTGTACACCTGACAGCCGGTCTGTACAGCTGACAGCCGGTCTGTACAGCTGACAGCCGGTCTGTACAGCTGACAGCCGGTCTGTACAGCTGACAGCCGGTCTGTACAGCTGACAGCCGGTATGTACAGCTGACAGCCGGTCCCTAGCCGGTCTGTACAGCTGACAGCCCGTCCCCAGCCGGTCTGTACAGCTGGCAGCCGGTCTGTACAGCTGACAGCCGGTCTGTACAGCTGACAGCCGGTCTGTACAGCTGACAGCCGGTCTGTACAGCTGACAGCCGGTCTGTACAGCTGACAGTCCGTCCCCAGCCAGTCTGTACACCTGACAGCCCGTCCCCAGCCGGTCTGCACAGCTGACAGCCGGTCTGTACAGCTGACAGCCGGTCTGTACAGCTGACAGCCGGTCTGTACAGCTGACAGCCGGTCTGTACAGCTGACAGCCGGTCTGTACAGCTGACAGCCGGTCCCCAGCCGGTCTGTACAGATGACAGTCCGTCCCCAGCCGGTATGTACAGCTGACAGCCCGTCCCCAGCCAGTCTGTACAGCTGACAGCCCGTCCCCAGCCGGTCTGTACAGCTGACAGCCGGTCTGTACAGCTGACAGCCGGTCCCCAGCCGGTCTGTACAGCTGACAGCCCGTCCCCAGCCGGTCTGTACAGCTGACAGCCCGTCCCCAGCCGGTCTGTACATCTGAGCTGTCCCCAGCCAGTCTGTACACCTGACAGCCCGTCCCCAGCCGGTCTGTACAGCTGACAGCTGGTCTGTACACCTGACAGCCCGTCTGTACTGCTGACAGCCCGTCCCCAGCCGGTCTGTACAGCTGACAGCCCGTCCCTAGCCGGTCTGTACAGCTGGCAGCCGGTCCCTAGCCGGTCTGTACAGCTGCCAGCCCGTCCCCAGCCGGTCTGTACAGCTGACAGCCGGTCTGTACAGCTGACAGCCGGTCTGTGCAGCTGACAGCCGGTCTGTACAGCTGACAGACCGTCCCCAGCCGGTCTGTACAGCTGACAGCCGGTCTGTAGCCGGTCTGTACCGCTGACAGCCTTTACCCAGCCGGTCTGTACAGCTGATAACCCGTCCCCAGCCGGTCTGTACAGCTGATAGCCCGTCCCCAGCCGGTCTGTACAGCTGACAGCCTTTACACAGCCGGTCTGTACAGCTGACAGCCCGTCCCCAGCCGGTCTGTACAGCCGACAGCCGGTCCCCAGCCGGTCTGTACAGCTGACAGCCCGTCCCCAGCCGGTCTGTACAGCTGACAGCCGGTCTGTACAGCTGACAGCCGGTCTGTACCCCTGACAGCCGGTCTCCAGCCGGTCTGTACAGCTGACAGCCGGTCTGTACAGCTGACAGCCGGTCTGTACAGCTGACAGCCGGTCTGTACAGCTGACAGTCCGTCTGTACAGCTGACAGCCCGTCCCCAGCCGGTCTGTACAGCTGACAGCCGGTCTGGGCAGCTGCCAGCCGGTCTGTACAGCTGACAGCCCGTCCCCAGCCGGTCTGTACAGCTGACAGCCGGTCTGTACCGCTGAAAGCTCCCCCAGCCGGTCTGTACAGCTGACAGCCGGTCTGTACCGCTGACAGCCCGTCCACAGCCGGTCTGTACTGCTGACAGCCCGTCCCCAGCTGGTCTGTACCGCTGACAGCCCGTCCCCAGCCGGTCTGTACTGCTGACAGCCCGTCCCCAGTCGGTCTATACCGCTGACAGCCCGTCCCCAGCCGGTCTGTACAGCTGACAGCCTGTCCCCAGCCAGTCTGTACACCTGACAGCCCGTACCCAGCCGGTATGTACAGCTGACAGCCGGTCTGTACAGCTGACAGCCCGTCCCCAGTCGGTCTGTACAGCATATGAGGGAACGTATTTACTCACAACAAAACGCGTCTGTGACTTAAGGAGGAAAGTTTTGCGTCCGTTATATTTTTTGCTGTAATTGGTAGTCGTATATGATGGTATTCGAAATTGGACTGCCAGTCCTACTTGCATAAAATGACTTGCATACATTTTTGTTATTTCTTTCTGGCTTTTGCTAAATATTACCATCTGTCTTGCCAAATGACGAGAATAACAAACACAAACAGTGTTTAATGAAAATCAACAAAAGAAATATCAAGCGGGTCGTTAGTTCGATTTGGAGCTTTCGTGTTGCGCTCCCTGGGCCAACGACTCATGGATTTAGTGCAAACTGGCATATTTCCGTGTAAACCAAGCGTGTTATTTGAACTCTGCCCTGCAGTGTTATGTTTCTGACCCGTGGCAGCGATTGATTGGCTGATTGAGCGGGACAGCAGCTGTGTTATAGTGGGGTTGTTTGATTGCTTGAGTCATTCATTCAATCATTCATTCATTCATTCATTCATTCATTGACTGATTGGCTGTGTTGTAGCGGCGGCGGTTTTCTGTCGGAGCTGTGCTGGTCGGTTTGATGATTGATTGATTGATTGATTGATTGATTGATTGATTGATTGATTGATTGATTGATTGATTGATTGACTGCCTGATTGGCTGTGTTGTAGCGGCGGCGGTTTTCTGTCGGAGCTGTGCTGGTCGGTTTGATGATTGATTGATTGAGTGATTGATTGATTGATTGATTGATTGATTGATTGATTGATTGATTGATTGATTGATTGACTGATTGGCTGTGTTGTAGCGGCGGCGGTTTTCTGTCGGAGCTGTACTGGTCGGTTTGATGATTGATTGATTGATTGATTTATTGATTGATTGATTGATTTATTGATTTATTGATTGACTGATTGACTGCCTGATTGGCTGTGTTATAGCGGCGGCGGTTTTCTGTCGGAGCTGTGCTGGTCGGTTTGATGATTGATTGATTTATTGATTGATTGACTGATTGACTGATTGACTGATTGGCTGATTGACTAGTGACGGCGCCCCCTCCGGTCAGGGACGGCGCCCCTCCGGCCAGTGACTGCGCCCCTCCGACCAGTGACGGCGTTCCTCCGGCCAGTGAAGACGCCCCTCCGGCCAGTGACGTCGCCCTTCGACCAGAGACGGCTAAATCAGTCCTTCATGTACACAGAAGTGAAATTAGATGAGTTTTAGAAACATGGTAAGGGAAGATCATTATGAGACCGAACTGACTGTATATGCATACACCTACCTACATCTAAAAATGACATATTTGTGATATTGCGTTTTTTGACGATGGCGCCTTCCTTGAGCGGTGGCGCCCCTGGACGATGCCTCCCCAACGCCAATGTGTCCGTACCACTTTTTTGGACGTGGTTGCGCTCCTGTCCCTACCCCACCCTTATGCATGAAAGAGAGGCATAGCTTCTCCAAACACGTTGATGGGGCTGTGAAGAATGAAAAATGCTCAAGGTACAACCAAATCCTTAATGACACATCCCAAGGCTCTCTCCATTTGTCCATTTGATCCACATCCTTGCCAAAGTTGGAAGGCTCAATCAAACCTGAGTTGGGGAGGGGGGGGGGGGGAGAGTGCTGAATCCCGTCCAACTGAATATGAAACTACATCAGGGGCGGATCCAGGGGGTGGCCGCAGCGGTCGCCCCCCCCCCCCCGCCAGAAGGGCGCCCCACGGGCTGTCTGTCAGCCCGTGAGCACGCAGCGTCCCTATGGACCGCTTGGACGCCCTGTTGAAAGTAACTTACCGAGTATCAGGTCATACAGGTCATGACCTGGTCCTTTTGACCCGAGGCGCCCTTCCGGCCAGTGACTGCGCCCTTCCGGCCAGTGACGGCGCCCTTCCGGCCAGTGACGGCGCCCTTCCGGCCAGTGACGGCGTCCTTACGGCCATTGATGGCGCCCTTTCGGCCATTGACGGCGCCCTTCCGGCCAGTGACTGCGCCCTTTCGGCCATTGACGGCGCCCTTTCGGCCAGTGACGGCGCTCTTTCGGTCAGTGACAGCGCCCTTTCTTTGGAGGGCGCCCCTAAATTGACCTGCGGCCACCCCTCCTAAAATATCCTGAATCCGCCCTTGAACTACATCCCTGGCATGAATAATCCCAGAGAAAGAAGGGAGTCATATTTGAAATCCTTACTCTCAACGCGTTGTCAACAACAGAACTTGAACACAGGCAGGATCGCCATTCGCCAGAAAATGGTGAGTATTCCCAAGGCTCTATAGCAGTCTTTCCCTGCTCATAACATTTAAATTTCGCGCCTCTAAAATCAGCAGACGAAATTTGGTATATTTGGGTTAATAAATGGTACATATTTTAGTATGTATGATAAAATATTCAGAACAACAATGAATTCCCATTATTCGTTCTGCATTCTTTGTGAAATAATTTTAAAGAAAGCAAAAGGTGGTAATATTGATTATCTCAAAACAAATTGGCTAACCAGGGCAGCATCTTTTCATAATTTAGTAGGAACTAAAAAATTATTGGTTTGAACCAAATCCGTTCCTACTAAAGATGGCTAAGCGACAAATCCTTAGCCACCTAGGTGGCTAAGGATTTTAGTGGTCGTTGTGAACAGCACTATTGGCGACAATGCATTAACATTGTTGCCAATGGCGGCAATCGCCGCTTGGGTCACATTGCTGCCCAGCGCCCCTGGCGGCGGAAATTTTGCTGACATACCCCATTCGTCGGGCGAATTCGCTCGTTTGCAGATTCGTCGTGTTGCCGAACACCAACTGAGCGAATATTCGGCGTCCGACGAATCACCGACGAATTCGTCGTGATTACGGCGAATTCGTCGTGTTGCCGATCGTACCCCTAATCTGGACAGTTTTTTTAGACCTTCCTTATTCATTACAAACAAAACATGGCTGCATTTATCATGTGACCAAACCCTCCCTCAGCTAATGCAATACGAAATTGTTAACATTCATATTGACATAAATCAAGTCAACTCATATTAATTTACACCCCTACACCGGCAAAATAATAATGCGGCAAAACAATAGCCGAAGTGCGTCTAAAAAAGCAACCAAAAATCAACTTTGGACCTGCCATATATGGTCATGCTCCGCCCCGTTTGTATTTGCATTTGACGTTGGACCCCATCCACGCCGAAGCGGGCTATTCCGGGGCCACATAAAAGCATGGACAACACGAATGATACACTTATCCTAATATAAAATGAAGACAGTTTCACTACAGCACATAATCCCATACAGCACATACTATAAGAGAACCCGGTCAGCTGTCGGCCATGCATTAGCCTCCAGCATCCCGTCCCTCCGTTACATTAATACCTATTACGTTAATATGCCCCGCCTTCCACCCGGGTGTATTAAACGAGCAGCCCGTATAAGTCGTTCAGCGTTCACCGTGGATCAGTTTGGCATTCCTCGCTTCCCGGGGAAATATTTCGTTCTCCTCAACTCTATATTGGAGCTCAACACACATTCCTCCACAGACTTCCATACTCGCACCTACACAAACAACTCACCACCTTGTCACGCTTCCTACACACACACACACACACCACCTCATTATGCACATATACATTCACAGGTATCCACACTCGTTCACAAACAACTCGCCACATTACCGCATCTCCAGTTCTCACACCCACCTTCCACCGTCACAACGAATCCTCACCACCTTACCGCATCTCCGGTACTCTCACATTCACAATTCACCGTCGCACCCAATTCACACCACACGCGCCGCACCATACCCGTCTACGCTCAGACCGCACCTTGCCCATTGATATTTTAAGGCGGGACTCCAGAGCGTAGCTGAGATCACGGCGCTCCGCACCGACTGACCTTTATAACTCGAAAGAGCTCTGGACTTAGTGTCAGGACTTCTGCGACACCAGGGTATCGCAGCGTTAATTTTGATGGGGACAAGAAATCTGAAGATGTCGTCCCGACGAGGCCGCCACGAGAAATGCCCCGATCTACCGGCCCTCGCTCCTGAGCTCAGCCGCCAGGCTTTCCCCGCCTGAGGTCACGCGCGGCTCGGCCGGCCGGCTCCCCGCCGTTGACCCTCTCAGGCCCGAGCCACTATCATCCCAACATAGCCTTGGAATTTAGTGCGTCACATAATAATCTTACAATACTTCAATACTCTCACATACACATTACATCACATACACTGCAATGCTCTCACACGCACATTACATTATATACATCAGGCTACTCTGGTTGAGGCATGTTCTGTATCTCTCTTTTGAATTCGGGCATGGCTGAGTGACGTGTCGCTAAAGGCAGCTCATTGCAATTTTGCACAACATGATATAGAAAGCGGCGCTTGCCAGCCTCTGTCCTCACGCGTGGAAGGGCCAGGTCAGAGTTCTGTCGCGTAGAGCGGGAGCGGAGATCAGAATTGACATGAAACTGGGAAGCAAGAGCCTGTGGTTCCCCGGTGTTTCGAATTTTGTGTAGTAGATTTAGAGAGCGCTGTCTATAGCTGCTGGGCAGTGGGCCAGCCAAGCTCAGCTCGCACGTCAGAGATGTGATCAAATTTACGTTTGCCAGATATGACTCGAAGGGCAAAATTTAGAATTTTGTCAAGGCGTTGTATGTTCCTCTGCGAGCCATATGGTCACGTGGCATTTGCGTAAGTTTTTTGGTAGCGTGACATCACCATGGCAGTCGAATCCCGTTCCACATAACACTGTGGAGCGGGATTCGACTGCCATGGTGATGTCACGGCTACCAAACAAGTTGCGCCGCCCCGCTTGGTACCGGCCAGGGGGATCCGCTCCGCCTATTTAACATGGGGAAAAAGGGCGACAAATATTAGCAAAGTCCGCAGCTTGGTCTTGTTCACGCATCAACATCAACATGTTCAGCAGATGCGTGAACAAGACCAAGCTGCGGACTTTGCTAATATTTGTCGCCCTTTTTCCCCATGTTAAATAGGCGGAGCGGATCCCCCTGGCCGGTACCAAGCGGGGCGGCGCAACTTGTTTGGTAGCCGTGACATCACCATGGCAGTCGAATCCCGCTCCACAGTGTTATGTGGAACGGGATTCGACTGCCATGGTGATGTCACGCTACCAAAAAACTTACGCAAATGCCACGTGACCATATGGCTCGCAGAGGAACATACAACGCCTTGACAAAATTCTAAATTTTGCCCTTCGAGTCATATCTGGCAAACGTAAATTTGATCACATCTCTGACGTGCGAGCTGAGCTTGGCTGGCCCACTGCCCAGCAGCTATAGACAGCGCTCTCTAAATCTACTACACAAAATTCGAAACACCGGGGAACCACAGGCTCTTGCTTCCCAGTTTCATGTCAATTCTGATCTCCGCTCCCGCTCTACGCGACAGAACTCTGACCTGGCCCTTCCACGCGTGAGGACAGAGGCTGGCAAGCGCCGCTTTCTATATCATGTTGTGCAAAATTGCAATGAGCTGCCTTTAGCGACACGTCACTCAGCCATGCCCGAATTCAAAAGAGAGATACAGAACATGCCTCAACCAGAGTAGCCTGATGTATATAATGTAATGTGCGTGTGAGAGCATTGCAGTGTATGTGATGTAATGTGTATGTGAGAGTATTGAAGTATTGTAAGATTATTATGTGACGCACTAAATTCCAAGGCTATGTTGGGATGATAGTGGCTCGGGCCTGAGAGGGTCAACGGCGGGGAGCCGGCCGGCCGAGCCGCGCGTGACCTCAGGCGGGGAAAGCCTGGCGGCTGAGCTCAGGAGCGAGGGCCGGTAGATCGGGGCATTTCTCGTGGCGGCCTCGTCGGGACGACATCTTCAGATTTCTTGTCCCCATCAAAATTAACGCTGCGATACCCTGGTGTCGCAGAAGTCCTGACACTAAGTCCAGAGCTCTTTCGAGTTATAAAGGTCAGTCGGTGCGGAGCGCCGTGATCTCAGCTACGCTCTGGAGTCCCGCCTTAAAATATCAATGGGCAAGGTGCGGTCTGAGCGTAGACGGGTATGGTGCGGCGCGTGTGGTGTGAATTGGGTGCGACGGTGAATTGTGAATGTGAGAGTACCGGAGATGCGGTAAGGTGGTGAGGATTCGTTGTGACGGTGGAAGGTGGGTGTGAGAACTGGAGATGCGGTAATGTGGCGAGTTGTTTGTGAACGAGTGTGGATACCTGTGAATGTATATGTGCATAATGAGGTGGTGTGTGTGTGTGTGTGTAGGAAGCGTGACAAGGTGGTGAGTTGTTTGTGTAGGTGCGAGTATGGAAGTCTGTGGAGGAATGTGTGTTGAGCTCCAATATAGAGTTGAGGAGAACGAAATATTTCCCCGGGAAGCGAGGAATGCCAAACTGATCCACGGTGAACGCTGAACGACTTATACGGGCTGCTCGTTTAATACACCCGGGTGGAAGGCGGGGCATATTAACGTAATAGGTATTAATGTAACGGAGGGACGGGATGCTGGAGGCTAATGCATGGCCGACAGCTGACCGGGTTCTCTTATAGTATGTGCTGTATGGGATTATGTGCTGTAGTGAAACTGTCTTCATTTTATATTAGGATAAGTGTATCATTCGTGTTGTCCATGCTTTTATGTGGCCCCGGAATAGCCCGCTTCGGCGTGGATGGGGTCCAACGTCAAATGCAAATACAAACGGGGCGGAGCATGACCATATATGGCAGGTCCAAAGTTGATTTTTGGTTGCTTTTTTAGACGCACTTCGGCTATTGTTTTGCCGCATTATTATTTTGCCGGTGTAGGGGTGTAAATTAATATGAGTTGACTTGATTTATGTCAATATGAATGTTAACAATTTCGTATTGCATTAGCTGAGGGAGGGTTTGGTCACATGATAAATGCAGCCATGTTTTGTTTGTAATGAATAAGGAAGGTCTAAAAAAACTGTCCAGATTAGGGGTACGATCGGCAACACGACGAATTCGCCGTAATCACGACGAATTCGTCGGTGATTCGTCGGACGCCGAATATTCGCTCAGTTGGTGTTCGGCAACACGACGAATCTGCAAACGAGCGAATTCGCCCGACGAATGGGGTATGTCAGCAAAATTTCCGCCGCCAGGGGCGCTGGGCAGCAATGTGACCCAAGCGGCGATTGCCGCCATTGGCAACAATGTTAATGCATTGTCGCCAATAGTGCTGTTCACAACGACCACTAAAATCCTTAGCCACCTAGGTGGCTAAGGATTTGTCGCTTAGCCATCTTTAGTAGGAACGGATTTGGTTCAAACCAATAATTTTTTAGTTCCTACTAAATTATGAAAAGATGCTGCCCTGGTTAGCCAATTTGTTTTGAGATAATCAATATTACCACCTTTTGCTTTCTTTAAAATTATTTCACAAAGAATGCAGAACGAATAATGGGAATTCATTGTTGTTCTGAATATTTTATCATACATACTAAAATATGTACCATTTATTAACCCAAATATACCAAATTTCGTCTGCTGATTTTAGAGGCGCGAAATTTAAATGTTATGAGCAGGGAAAGACTGCTATAGAGCCTTGGGAATACTCACCATTTTCTGGCGAATGGCGATCCTGCCTGTGTTCAAGTTCTGTTGTTGACAACGCGTTGAGAGTAAGGATTTCAAATATGACTCCCTTCTTTCTCTGGGATTATTCATGCCAGGGATGTAGTTCAAGGGCGGATTCAGGATATTTTAGGAGGGGTGGCCGCAGGTCAATTTAGGGGCGCCCTCCAAAGAAAGGGCGCTGTCACTGACCGAAAGAGCGCCGTCACTGGCCGAAAGGGCGCCGTCAATGGCCGAAAGGGCGCAGTCACTGGCCGGAAGGGCGCCGTCAATGGCCGAAAGGGCGCCATCAATGGCCGTAAGGACGCCGTCACTGGCCGGAAGGGCGCCGTCACTGGCCGGAAGGGCGCCGTCACTGGCCGGAAGGGCGCAGTCACTGGCCGGAAGGGCGCCTCGGGTCAAAAGGACCAGGTCATGACCTGTATGACCTGATACTCGGTAAGTTACTTTCAACAGGGCGTCCAAGCGGTCCATAGGGACGCTGCGTGCTCACGGGCTGACAGACAGCCCGTGGGGCGCCCTTCTGGCGGGGGGGGGGGGGCGACCGCTGCGGCCACCCCCTGGATCCGCCCCTGATGTAGTTTCATATTCAGTTGGACGGGATTCAGCACTCTCCCCCCCCCCCCTCCCCAACTCAGGTTTGATTGAGCCTTCCAACTTTGGCAAGGATGTGGATCAAATGGACAAATGGAGAGAGCCTTGGGATGTGTCATTAAGGATTTGGTTGTACCTTGAGCATTTTTCATTCTTCACAGCCCCATCAACGTGTTTGGAGAAGCTATGCCTCTCTTTCATGCATAAGGGTGGGGTAGGGACAGGAGCGCAACCACGTCCAAAAAAGTGGTACGGACACATTGGCGTTGGGGAGGCATCGTCCAGGGGCGCCACCGCTCAAGGAAGGCGCCATCGTCAAAAAACGCAATATCACAAATATGTCATTTTTAGATGTAGGTAGGTGTATGCATATACAGTCAGTTCGGTCTCATAATGATCTTCCCTTACCATGTTTCTAAAACTCATCTAATTTCACTTCTGTGTACATGAAGGACTGATTTAGCCGTCTCTGGTCGAAGGGCGACGTCACTGGCCGGAGGGGCGTCTTCACTGGCCGGAGGAACGCCGTCACTGGTCGGAGGGGCGCAGTCACTGGCCGGAGGGGCGCCGTCCCTGACCGGAGGGGGCGCCGTCACTAGCCGGAGGGGCGCAGTCACTGGTCGGAGGGGCGCCGTCACTGGCCGGAGGGGCGCCTTTACTGGCCGGAGGGGCGCCGTCACTAGCCGGAGGGGCGGCTTTACTGGCCGGAGGGGCGCCGTCACTGACAGGAGGGGGCGCCGTCAGTAGCCGGAGGGGCGCCGTCACTAGCCGGAGGGGCGCCGTCACTAGCCGGAGGGGCGCCATCATTGGCCGGAGGGGCGCCATCACGAGCCGGAGGGGCGCCGTCACGAGCCGAAGGGGCGCCGTCTCTGATCGGAGGGGCGCCAGCTTTACATGGGCGCCTCGGGTCCAAAGAACCAGGTCATGCCCTGAATGACCGTATACTCTGTACGCCACTGGTGCCTCATGTCCTGTTGACAGCGCCAATTACAAAAAAAAAACATCGGTACGGGGGGGGGCGCCTTCGGCGCCCGTCAAAAACGGTACGGACATTCCGTACTGTCCGTATAGGTGGTTGCGCCCCTGGGTAGGGAGGTAGGTATGTAGCCCTACCCTGACCCTATCTCTGAACAGTTGTGCTTGTAATGCCACAATTTATATTAATTTGATGGATGGTTTTCAGCACTGTTTTGAGACATGCCATTCTAGAATAAGCTGCCCTTACTCCGAACATGTCCTCTGAACAGACACCATATTTGCATTTGCTTATATATATATATATATATATATATATATATATATATATATATATATATTTATATATATACATTTGACAACAGTGTCAATATATACATACATATGACAACAGTGTCCGAACACGAACATGACAACTTCATTGATAAAAGTACTGAAGAGAAGATCATGACAACAGGTCACAAACATACAATGATGTCTTAGCAAACAGACACTTACAACATATCACATTTGAACTTATGATTGAAACACAAACACCATCACACTTGTATATAAAGGAAAGTTAAACTCATGACAGTGACATTTTACAATTCCTCTTTTTCTTATGACAACATACCAAAGAAACATGTTGAAGAACTTGAAGACAGTGCTCTTAGCAACACCAAACAAACATGAAACAAGTGACACCAAACTTCTGAATTATAGTCCTCATCTCTGTTGTGGATGCCATAACCCACAATGCAATGGGGACACACTTTCTAAGTGGGACGGAATCAGCAATGCTTGTTGGGTCTGGAGAGTGGAGTCAAGTCTGGTGCCACCAGGTTGGATGTCCATAAAGATGTGAAGTAAGCACAATCTTTCTCACTCCTGCCATATGCCTTCTCTTCTTTTTTCTGATGCCACGTTCACTGTTTTTCAAGATAAGAATAGCACCTTGACTTTAAGGCAAAGGGCTAAAAAGATTAATGCCCAAACAGTCTTCTCACAGTCATCCATTTCAATCTGGGAAACAGATATGCTGAATTAGTTCAAACATATATGCTGCATCATAGATAACATGAAATACTTTGATTGGACACTGAATAATCGGCCTCAAATTTAACCACAGCAGTGAATGACGGTGCTGGACTCGCATTTGCACAAGCTGAAACAAAAAAGTGTATCAGCTTAATAGCTCCATTTTAAATTTTAGAACTGAAATTTGAGGCCAATTATTGAATGTCCAATCCAGGTACTTCATGTTATCTATGGCTGCGTTAATTGATAAGGGCTCACTGCCCTAATTCTGAAGTCCTATCAGCAAAAAATAATCCAGTAAATTTGAATAGCCTTTAATCTGCATGGACATACAAGAAGACACAAAAAAACAAGACTAAGGCAGGCAATTGATGCTAGTAAATTTGAATAGCCTTTAATCTGCATAGAAATAAAACAAGAAACATGAGAGAAAAAACACATGGAGGCGATTTATATTTGATGCCAGTAAAATTGAATACCTATCCTTTTCTTAACGTGATTCATAACAGTACAACTCCTTTCTGAATTATAGGCTTTCATAAGTTTTACTAAGTAACTTCAAATAAAATTGGAAATACCTTCACTTTCAATCATCCAGCAGAAATTATCTATCACCGTTATGTATGCAAACACTGGTAAACAGTATACGGCACAATACAACCGAAATACGACATACGCGGCGCAGTTTATCACAATTTTCTGACCAAGGACGTGTGATTTAACGAGGAAAATTGCAAGTTTGAAGCAGAGAAGTGCGAAGTGAGGTAAACAAGTACCAGAATCGGTATTCCGGATTGCAACTCAATTTCAAACCATTCGCCACCATTAGCCACCTAGGTGGCTAAACAGCCATTAGCCACGTTCGACGAAGGAGGCTAAGCTGGCAACACCAAGATGCCAGATCGGGCGGCAGGAGCGAGTGTAACAGGGGGTAGGTACTACTGTCGACGAAGTGTGTGATTATGGGTGATTTGACGTGAAAGGTCCAGTTTGGGTGTTTAATTATGCGGGAATTGTTGATAACTGTATTTGAAAACACCAGAAATATTCCGTTTTGTGGCAAAGCAACATGCAGTAGCACCACAAATTGGGGATGCTGGGATCGTCCCTGTTAGCCACCTAGGTGGCTAAGGAATCAGTTGTCGCAAGTTGTTGTTGTGAACAGCACTAATGGTGGTGATCGCCGCTTGAGTCACATTGTACATCAGCGCCATCTACATCTTTGTCAATTGACATACCCCATTCGCTCTGTCGGAGCGCGAATTTCCAAACCAGTCGTCGGAAGGGCTAATTTATTTTGCAGTGTGCCATAACGTCATCTGCAGTATTGCTGTATTGACTGCAGTGTTGCTGAGTATTTACAAAGTTCAAAGTACCGTGATTTCTGAAAACAAGTAAAATAACCACACAAACCAAGACCCTATAACTACACAAACCATGACACGGCGCAGCAGTGACAAAACCGGCGGATAATTTTGTTGTTACAGAACGCACGAGACAGCGAATTCGTCGGAGAGCGAATTCGTTTGATTCATCGGAGAGCGAATTCGTCGTGTTGCCGTTCGCACCCTTGATCACGTGATTCTGTCATATGGCGTAACCTTATCTATACCAGGGCATAACCTGAGCGCTGTTCGGCACACGCTACTAGCGCTTTTCGCTAGCTGACGTCACAATTACGTCACGGAAACAGACGCAGCAGGAAACAGACAGAAATCACAGAAGCATTTCCAGACTGCTTCAGGGGCACATCACATCTGTTTGTTTTCATTTCAGTTTGATTTGTCTCATGCGCCACTATTGAAACACATCCGCTAGCGCTTTCGCCGCTTCTGCGATTTTCCACTAGCAGAAATAGCCTCTCCACAGGGTCCACGGTTCCTATCATGACGTATTCCCATTCTGGCTTTTCATTGGCTGACGCCTGGTTGCCATGGCGAGCGAAAGCGCTACTAGCACTATTAGCGGCCGCTAGCGTGTGTCCGAACAACGCTTGGGCATAACCAGGGTGATAGAGGACGGGTGGAACGGATTTTAGTATGATTTATTTAGGATAATACTAGAAAAGTACTAGATTCACTACTATGTACTAGTTTTTTTAGTTCCATCTAAACATGTGGTAGCTTTGCCGAGGAGCGAAAGCCGCGCAGGTATTACGAAAGCTCTTAGAGTAAGCGAAACAATCGAAATGCATTGTAGATTATTCATATTTGTCGCTAGCTTCTGTAGACTAGGTACGTAAGGCGCTGTGGTGGAGGAGCGAGGAAGCAAATGAACCCCGCTTTAGCCAAGCTAAGTAGCTGTTGGATAGCTCTGTTGTTTTGTGTATTTTTTTAGGAACCACATTATATTTAGATATAAGGATTATATATTTAGTTTTGTGGATCGTTTAGGTATTATTTTTAAGCATTCATAGTTAGCTGTTACCTCTTACTTGCTTTTTAAAGGACTTTTCATTCTAGCTTGTGTGCGCCAAAATTGTCTTAGTCTTATTTTTGCGTTATTAGTTGCAGGGTTGGATAAGTAGATATTTTTAGAAAATTAGGGATAATTAAGGTGTATTTAGTATTCAGTTTATTTAAGGATTAGATATTTAGTCTAGTATTAGGTGCACTCATAGCTGATTTGTGTCACTAGCTTTACTTAGATCTAGTTAAGGTTTAGAAGAAAAAACAAACAAAAAAACAGAAAAAAGTTAAGTTAAGTTAGTAAAGTATTGAAAAGTGCATAGTACCTAAGTTATATACCTAAGTTACTAGTGTATTCAAATGAGCATGACTAGGATGCAGGCGAAGGTAGCAGAGCTAGAGGCCCTCCAGGCTAAGGTAGCAGAGCTTGAGGCGCAGTTAAGTAAGTGTAGGTGTAGAGATGAGCCGCAGGAGGGTGTAGCTCCTGACCAAGGAACGTATGTGCAGATCGTGGTTAGGGGGGTCAGAAAAGGAGCCTACAGGATCAGGGACCAGTGGTAGTTCTGATAGGGGCATAAGGGAGGAGGATAAGGCAAAGGTGGATAGTGCGGCTGGGGTTTGGAAGTGTGTTGGAGGGTCACGTTTCTGGAGACTCAACATTGTGGAAAGTAATGCTAGGGCCACAGACAGTAAGGATGAGGAGGGGTGCTGGGTAATGGAGGGTGGTAGCAGAACCTGGAGGAGGAAGAGGGAAGGGGATCAGGAGGGATGGACAAAAGTTCAGGGTAGAGTCAGGCAGTACAGCCCCAGAGAACATCCGCAGGTTACAATAGCAAATAGGTTCAGCGCGTTAGAGTCAGCAGCTGAAAGTGACAGGGAAGAGATTCAGCATTTAGTGGTTGGGGACTCAAGGGTAAGGCCCTTAAGGCGAACATTCTGTGGGAAGAGGGACAGATGTATAGTCAAACCAGGGGCAAGAGTAGTTGATATGGGCCCTGTCATTGAGGCAGAACTTGGTAGGAGTAGCCCAGAGACAGTTATACTACAGGTGGGGGTGAACGACATAGGACCTAGGCAGAGTGTGATATAGATAGTGAGTGTGAGAGTGATATAATAGTAGCGGAGTACCGGAGCCTGCTGCAGAGGTTGAAGGAGTCCAGGAAACCAGTCATTGTGACTGGCATCCTCCATCGCTGTGGAGCCAGTGAGGAGTGGTACTCGAGAGCTCTGTCTGTGAACAGCTCAGTTCAGAACTTATGTTCAGCTATGAGGCTTAGTTATGTAGACTTCATCATTTATTTAGGAAACCATCCACAACGTGGCTATTACGGCTCCTGTACAGTACATGTGGTAAGGACATTTGTTTTACACGACAACACAGTTTGCATAGGCACTATTTGGAGGCACTCGCTCACGTCACTCATTCGGTTATTGCCAATGCGGCTACAAATTCGCACCTGGACGGAGCAGCTTTCACGGTTGATGGCAGCGCATTCCACGTGCCGACTGCTCGGTACGAGAAACCCTTCTGGGTCTGAGCCATTCTACATTTCGGAAGATGAAGGTCTCCGGCGTCGGCAGCCCTTGTGCTCCTGGCCGATACGTCAGCCCGCTTGGCGAACATGTTTCGCAGCGCCTTAGGGCACTGTCGACTGGTCAGGGCTTTGTGGACGTTGGTACAGTCGTGTCGGACGACCAGTACCTCTACTCTCTCCCACCCGAGACGTGAGAGCTGGCGAGATGTGTTCTCTACGTCGCACGCCGGTGACGAGCCGAGCGGCAAAGTTCAGGGACTTCTGAACGCGATGCAGACGGCACTGGGCAGCCCCTCCCCAGGCGGACAGGCAGTAAAGGATATGAGGAAAAACGTGTGTTTGGACGAGGAGTTTAAGGACGTCAGGAGTGAGGTGATGGCGGATTGTATACAAAGATGCGGTGATTGCATTGCACCTCCGTACCACCATGGATACATGAGGATCCCAGTTGAGGTGCTGGTCGAGGACTCCCAACACTTTGATGGTAGGGGATGGGGTGACGGTCGAGCCAGAGACGTTGATGCTGAAATTTTTCGCCATTTTGAGGGAGGATTTTGTACCAATGAGAGCAAAGTCAGTCTTGTCCGGATTCATTTTTAGGCTGTTAGCTTGGAACCAGTTTTGAAGGCATTGGATAGACTCCTCGACCCGCGTCTTGAGGTCGGATAGGCCGATGGGGTCAGGGAGGGAGTGGTCCAGGAGTTGGGTATCATCAGCATAGGATAGGAGACGGCCGTGGAGGAGGAAGGAGGACAGATCGTTGATGAATATGAGGAAGAGGATGGGTCCGACGATGGAGCCCTGGGCCACTCCGTGGGTGAGCGGAAGAATGGAGGAGCCGCCTGTCACAGTCTGCCTCCGCTCGCTGAGGTAACTCTGGAACCAGCCTGTCGACTGGATACCACACCATCCAAGTTTTGTGAGGAGGACGCCATGATCGACGCTGTCGAACGCTTTACTGAGGTCAATTGTTGTTAGCGACGCGACGTGGCCTCTGTCGATGGTCTGACTGATCCATTCGACAACGTCGAGCACGGCGTCCTCTGTACAGTGGTTGGGCCGGTATGCATACTGCATAGGAGAGAGCACGTGGTTATCGAGCAGGTATGGTACGAGTTGGAGCGATACAACCTTCTCAGCAATTTTCGACAGAACTGACAGAATCGAGATTGGCCGAAAGTTGTTAACATTGGCTCGGTCGCCGGACTTGTAAATGGGGACAACACGCGCGATTTTCCATGCAGTGGGGAACACCTCAGTGACTATGGAGTGGTTTATCAGATGGAGTAAGTGAGGACCTATGACGGGGAAACACTTCTTGACTGCGAACAGAGGCACATCATCCACACCAACCGCCTTGGAACCACTCATCCGACCTATGGCATTACATAACTCGGGGAGGATGGCAGGGCGCAGCGTCAGGGCAGATGCCCAGACTCGGGGCGGCCGGGGCCCGGTGGTGGCGCCACCGTCGCGGGCGACCTCTGCTGCTATGCGCGAGCCGACGGACGCGAAGCGCGTGTTGAATACGTCCGCGCGATCAGCGGCGTCGTCGGCTCCCGATGAGGCTCCACCTGGCGGCCGGAACGCGAAGGCTTTGATGCGGCTCCAGAACTGGCGTCGATCGGTCGTCAGGGAATCGCACAGGTACTGCCGTTTGGCGCGGATGATGACGCTCTTCAGCCTGTTGCGACTCTGCTGATGCCTGAGTCGTGCCTCTGGTGTCCTGCTCTCGGTCCATGCCTTTCGGGCGGCGCCCCTGTCCTCCATCGCCGCCGCAACCTCCGGGTTGTTGCGAAGCCATGGACAGTCGGGGCGTCGTCGGGTCACCGTGATCTGAGGGCAGTGACCGTTGACGGCAGCATTCCAAACCGCCATGAAGGCGGTGAGCTTTTCATCTGCAGTCGCAGCGGCGTGGAGCCGTCCCCAGTCGGCCATTAGCAGGGTCAGGCACATAGCGTCCCAATCGACGCGGCTCCAGGCCCGTGAAGTGACAGGAGCTGGGCGCGTGGGGCGTTGCCGACTGAGCTGTGTCCGAAGCAGGATAGGCTGGTGATCGGTGATGGCGTCGGGGAGAACTAAGGACGATGTTGGGACATCAGTCAAGTTAGTTAAACACAGATCTAGCAGCGTTGGTGTAGGGTGGATGTGGGTGGGTTGATCCACCAGCTGTCTCAGACCCAGGTCATTCATAATGGACTGTAGTCCACGGGATGCCGGCTTCTCGGTGTTCATCATGTCGATGTTGTAGTCGCCCATGGCGACGACTGGCTTGCTGGTGGATATGGCTGCCTGAAGTTGCTGCTCGATCAGCTCCAGACCCCGTCTGACTGACGCGCCGGGTGGCCTGTAGAGGGCGCCGACGACTACAGAGCGTCGACCTGCGCCCGTCACAGAGATCCAGAGTGACTCGACAGCGGCGTCGGCGCCGCCGATGTCCAGCTTCGTGACTCGTAGGTTGTCACGGGTCAGGATGGCGACGCCGCCGCCACGTAATGCCTTGTGGGTGTGCGGTTCAGCAGAGCGGTCACATCTGGCTATGCAATACCCAGGGAAGACCAGTACTCTGTTTGACACGCCCGCTTGCAGCCACGTTTCCGATATGCACAGAATGTCCAGCCGGTGTTCGTCAAGTAGGATGTTGACCTCGTCCATTCGTGGCGCCAGTGAACGAGCGTTGACGTGCCCAATGTTGTAGAATCGCGGAACGCGGGTCCCTTCAGTCATCAGCCGTGCGGGGCGGGCCAGGAAGCGCGGCGCGTCAGGCCTGGCTTGGGCTTCGGCAGCCGCCGGGGCCGGCCACCGGCTCGTCACCAGTGTCGGGATGGATAGTGGTGGTCGTGGCAGGTGACTCTCTACACGACAGGAGCTCCCGCTCCCAGAGCCTCCCTGGCAGCCGTCGGCTGCTAGGCCCGGTCTGTCCCGGGTTTGGGCCGGCGGACTCTCCCCTGTGCCAGGGGCGGGTCCAGGGCCCGCCAGTGGGATTAAAGCTCGGTCGTAGTCCTGGCGACGCTGATGTTCCGCGTTTCTTGCCCGATGTCGACGCGCTTGGACTATCCGACCGGCTCTTCTCCCCCGGCAGTGTCGCCTTACTCCGCCTCTGTCCGCCCCTTGGGCGGCGGGCGGGTGATGGATGGCCATGGACTTATGGGATCAGTTCTATGAGTGGCGTAGGTACTATATGAAGGATGGGCTTCACTTATCGGATGAGGGGGCAAGGGCTTTGGGAGATGCCTACAGAAGTGTCATTCAGGGAAACTAGGTAGGAGGGGGGGTTCAGGGACGCTAGTACTAGGGCATCAGGAAGTAAGCATTGGTAGAAGTTCATGTCAGAATAGGACAGTAGATCATAATTCCCTCAGAATTAGTAGAGTCAGCTCAAAGTATAAGATCACATGTGTGTTGCTGAATGCCCAAAGTATTAGGTCTAAATTTGATGAGTTTGAGTGTTATGTTGCCCTTGAAAAGCCTGATATCATTTGTGTAACCGAGACATGGGTTAGTGAGGGGTATAATAGGGATAGGCTACAGGATTTCGAGTTACAAGGGTATAACATGTTCTCATACTGCAGAGAATCACGGCAGGGGGGCGGAGTGTTTGTATATGTAAATAGCTTGTACTGCACTACTAGAGTTGATGATTCTAGTAAAGTAAAAAAGGTAGAATCAATCTGGCTTGACATTAAAATTGGTACAGGAAACAGAGGAAGGTTGAGGATAGGTGCATTTTACAGACCAGGGAATCTTCCAAGGAACTCCCAAGCTGAAACAGACCAAGATATTTGTGAGGAAATACGTAGGAACTTTCGGGCTCAGTGTCTTATTATGGGAGATTTTAACTTAAGAGGATACGAAAGTATAGCAGAGGAAACAAATGAGTGTAGGTTGTATAGGCACATCTTTGAAGAGGAGCTTTTCATGCATCAGTTTGTAACAGAGCCAACCAGACATTGCTCCATTCTAGACCTTGTATTCTCAGACAACAGTGATCTAGTTAGTGACATAAGTATTTGTGCAGGTCTAGGAACCAGTGATCACAATATGGTTAAATTCAATATCTCATCAGAAATGAGGCCCAAAGATAACCTTATTATGGTTCCAAACTTCAGCCGGGCTGATTTTGATGGTATTAGAAATGACCTCGCACAGATAAAATGGAACGTTGAGTTGGCAGGTTTAGATGCATGTGAGGCCTGGAATGTTTTCAAAGCTAGATTAAGCCAAATTCAGAATCGGCATATATCCCTCAGGCACAAACGTAACAGAACCAAGGGCAAACCAGTTTGGCTTACCCCAGAAGTAAGGAGTGCTATACAAGCTAAAAGAAGTGCATTTGGCATTTTTAAGGGATCTTCACTAGATATAAATCAGAAGGCCTACCAGAATGCAAGAAATTCAGTTAAGAAAAAGGTCAGAGCAGCTAAAAGGGCAAAGGAACTTGATTTAGCTAGACATTGTAATGCAGATAGTAAGAAGTTCTTCAGTTTTTATAAGTTCAGTACAGTTTCCAAAAATATAGGTCCATTTAAGGTAGATGATGTGTTAGTTAGCAAGGACAGTGAAATGGTTGAAGTGCTTAATGATCAGTTTCAATCTGTCTTTACTATCGAGGACCAGAGTAGTATTGCAGCACTTCAGCCTGAGCTAGAGACAGAGGAGACTATAGGAGAGCTAGGTGGCATAAGTAGTGAACTTGTTCTAGAATATCTAAAGAAAGTAAGGCCTAACAAGGCAGAAGGACCTGATGAAATCCATGCTAGACTTTTAAGAGAATCTGAAAGGGAGTTGTCGGTTCCATTAGCCATAATATTTTCTAAATCACTCGCAGATAGTAAAATTCCACTTGATTGGAAAAGAGCAAATGTTGTTCCTATTCATAAAAAGGGAGATAGAAGTAAAGAGGAAAACTATAGACCGGTTAGTCTGACCTCATTAGTCTGCAAGGTGCTTGAATCAATCATCAAAGATAAGATTGTTGAATTCTTGGAGCAAAATGAACTCAAGGATACACAGCATGGCTTTAGGAAGGGCCGTTCTTGTTTAACTAATCTTCTGGAGTTTTTGGATGTTGCAACAGATAGCTTTGATCAGGGTAAACAGCTAGATGTAGCTTTTCTTGATTTCAGTAAAGCATTTGACAAAGTCCCCCATACAAGACTGGGGTTGCAACTTAAAATTCATGGGATCAGGGGCAAGATTCTGGATTGGATAGAAACGTGGCTTTGAGGACGCCAGCAAAGGGTTATATTGAATGGGTGCCAATCACAATGGAAGGAGGTTCTCAGTGGGGTTCCACAGGGCTCAGTCCTGGGCCCATTGCTTTTTATAATATTTGTGAATGCAATTGAGAACAGTATAGACAGCAAAGTCTTGAAATTTGCAGACGATCTAAAAGTTGTCAGGATTATTAGAGGAAAACATGATCAGGATGTTTTTCAATCAGATCTGGACAAGCTAGTTGAGTGGTCTGAAGCATGGCAGATGAAATTCAATTTGAGTAAATGTAAGATTATGCACGCTGGACGGGTTAGCAGTAAACATAGGTATGAAATGGGTGGGCAGAAAATGGAGCAGATTGAAAAGGAAAGAGATTTAGGTGTCGTGGTAAACAATAGACTATCAGCGTCAGACCAGGTTGTAGAAGCTAGGAAAAAGGCACTTAGAATGCTAGGGGCCATTAACAGAAATGTTTCCTACAAGAGTGAAAAGGTAATAACAAAACTGTATTGTGCATACGTTAGACCACATTTGGAGTATTGTGTACAAGCCTGGTCTCTAACATATGAGAAAGATTGCTGGTTGTTAGAAAGAGTTCAAAAAGGGCAACAAAAATGGTTAATTGTCTTGGTAGTTTACCTTATGAAGATAGATTAAAGAAATTGGGTATGTTTTCACTTAGATATAGAAGGCTAAGAGGAGATCTAATTGAAGTCTTCAAATTTGTAAATAGTCAGCATTCTGGATATTTAAAGGGTATGTTTGAGTTCAATAGGGAAAATCGAGGTAGAGGTCATCAGCATAAACTCATTATGAAACAAAGTAGGACTAGGCTACGACAGTCATTTTTCAGTAGAAGGGTTGTAGGACATTGAAATATGCTACCAGGGGATGTCGCTGATGCAGTGACACTTGTTTCCTTCAAAATTAGATTAGATAAATACTTTACAGAGAAGGGATTAGTTCATAAATACTCGTGGGATTAGCCTTCTTTTATGCAGGTAGAGTAAGGTGATTTGAAGGGGCGAGACTGGGGGGGGGGGGTGGGGGGTGGGGGGTGGGGGTGGGGGTGGGGGTGGGGGTGGGGGTGGGGGTGGGGTGGGGTGCAACCTCGGATGGGCCCAAGAGGCTCTTTGTTGCACTTTTCTTTTATGTCTTTATGTCTTTAAGTGCTGGCACCACGCACAGTGAAAACTAGTGTATAGGCCGTAGTGAATAGACTGGACAGTTGTGCTCACTCACTCATGTCATGCTTTTCTCTTGTTTTGTTCATGTAGTTTTGTTGCCAACTTCTCAGGTACTGGCAGAATCGAGAGGGCTGTTTTATTTTGTACCGTAAGTCTGGTGAGGCCTGAGGTGCATGTCACTTCCGTTGTTCTGGTGTGTGTGTATAACAGGATACTGTGTGATTCGAAATCTGTTGCTAGATTTAACCCAAAGATATGGCATCCGAGATATTCAGTTGCATATTGTCGTGAGATCTGCTGGGATCCTAGATCCACCACTGATTGTATGTTGTGGTATGCTTATCACGGTATCATGTGTAATCCGATATCTGTCGCTTAATTTCACCCAGAGATCCACTGGTATCTAAGATCCATTGTTGCATTTGTTGTGAGGGCTCCTTGGATATCCGTCATTGCTTGGATATCCGTCATTGAATTGTGTGGAGGGCACTGGCGGATCCAGCCGTCGGTTTTGGGGGGGGGGGGGCAACTTTTTGTGGCAAAAAGGTACCCCCATTTTTTTTTTCTCCGCGGATTTGGGCCGGTTACCTTATTTTGGTATTCGAGCATAAGAAATTCACTTTTCAAATTCACAACAGAAAATTGGGTTTGACAAAAAAAAGGAAATCGGAGAGCCATTTTGAAGAAAATGTCTTTTCCCTTCTTTTCGCGTGTTTTATTTCCAATTTGCTTGAAAACTCTGATTTCTACGATTTGCCAAACATTTATCGTTTTTCCACCAAAAATGGCATGACATGACGTCATTAAAACGTCATTATCTCCCAAAATACTACATCAATTTCATTTAGAGTTGGTGAGAAGACTTAGACTTGATGCAGGATAAGGTACTGAAAGTTTCACGTTGATATCTATCATAGTTTTCAGGTTATTGAGAAAATCAGGGAGGGGAAGATTCTGCCCCCTCCCCCGCGGGTTCGGACAAAAAATCACATAGAGGTCAAAGGTCAAGGTCACGGGGACGAATACGATATTTTAAGCTTCGGTACCAGCTTGTGTACCCTCTAGTTTTTAGTTTACCGTCCGATTTGCTTGCAATGGGCAAAAAGGGACTCGTCGGCATCCCAGCTTGCGTCAGGAAAAACAAAAAATCGCCTAGAGGTCCAAGGTCAAGGTCACGGGGAAGAATACGAGATTTTAAGCTTCGGTACCAGCTTGTGTACCATCTAGTTTTTTCGTTTACCGTCCGATTTGCTCGCAATGGGAAAAAAGGGACTGGCCGGCACCCCACCTTTCGTCAGGAATAACAAAAAATCACCTAGAGGTCAAAGGTCAAGATCACGGGGACGAATACGAGATTCTAAGCTTCGGTACCAGCTTGTGTACACTCTAGTTTATTTTCGTTTACCGTACGATCTGCCCGCAATGGAAACAAGGGACTCGCTGTGGCACCCTAGCTTGCGTCAGGAAAAACAAAAAATCACAGAGGTCAAAGGTCAAGGTCACGGGGACGAATACGAGATTTTAAGCTTCGGTACCAGCTTGTGTACCCTCTAGTTTGTTTTAGTTTACTGTCCGATTTGCTTGCAATGGGCAAAAAGGTACTCGACGGCACCCCAGCTTGCGTCAGGTAAAACAAAACATCACCTAGAGGTTAAAGGTCAAGGTCACGGGGACGAAAACGAGATTTTAAGCTTCGGTGCCAGCTTGTGTACCCTTTAGTTGTTTCGTTTACCGTCCGATTTGCTCGCAATGGGCAAAAAGGGACTCGCCGGTACGTTAGCTTGCGTCAGGAAAAACAAAAAGTCATACAGAGGTCAAAGGTCAAGGTCACGGGGACGAATACGAGATTTTAAGCTTCGGTACCAGCATGGTGTACCCTCTAGTTTGTTCGTTTACTGTCCCATTTGCTCTCAATGGGCAAAAAGCGACTCGCCGGCACCCCACCTTGCGTCAGGAAAAACAAAAAATCGCCTAGAGGTCCAAGGTCAAGGTCACGGGGACGAATACGAGATTTTAAGCTTCGGTACCAGCTTGTATACCTTTTAGTTTGTTCGTTTACCGTCCGATTTGCTCGCAATGAGAAAAAGGGACTCGCCGGCACCCCACCTTGCGTCACGAATAATAAAATAATACATAGAGGTCAAAGGTCAAGGTCACGGGGACGAATACGAGATTCTAAGCTTCGGTACCAGCTTGTGTACCCTGCAGTTTTTTCGTTTACCGTCCGATCTGCTCGCAATGGAAAAAAGGGACTCGCTGGCATCCTAGCTTGCGTCAGAAAAAAAAAACAAAAAATCACATAGAGATCAAAGGTCAAGGTCACGGGGACGAATACGAGATTTTAAGCTTCGGTACCAGCCTGTGTACCCTCTAGTTTTTTCGTTTACCGTCTGATTTGCTTGCAATGGGCAAAAAGGGACTCGACGGCACCCCAGCTTGCGTCAGGAAATACAAAACATCACCTAGAGGTCAAAGGTAAAGGTCACGGGGTCGAATACAAGATTCTAAGCTTCGGTACCAGCATGGTGTACCCTCTAGTTTTTTAGTTTACAATCCGATTTGATCGCAATGGGCAAAAAGGAACTCGCCGGCACGTTAGCTTGCGTCAGGAAAAACACAAAGTCATCCAGAGGTCAAAGGTCAAGGTCACGGGGACGAATACGAAATTCTAAGCTTCGGTACCAGCATGGTGTACCCTCTAGTTTTTTCGTTTACCGTCCGATTTGCTCGCAATGGGCAAAAAGGGACTCGCCGGCACCTTAGCTTGCGTCAGGAAAAACAAAACATCACCTAGAGGTTAAAGGTCAAGGTCACGGGGACGAATACGAGATTTTAAGCTTCGGTACCAGCTTGTGTACCCTCTAGTTTTTTTTCTTTTACCGTCCGATTTGCTCGCAATGGGCAAAAAGGGACTCGCCGGCACGTTAGCTTGCGTCAGAAAAAAAAAACATCACCTAGAGGTCAAAGGTCAAGGTCACGGGGACGAATACGAGATGTTAAGCTTCGGTACCGAAGCTTAAAATCTCGAAAAAAAACTAGAAGGTACACAAGCTGGTACCGAAGCTTAAAACCTCGTATTCGTCCCCGTCACCTTGACCTTTAGGTGATGTTTTGTTTTTCCTGATGCAAGCTGGAGTGCCGGCGAGTCTCTTTTTGCCTATTGCGAGCAAATCAGACCGTAAACGAAAAAGGTAGAGAGTACACAAGCTGGTACCGAAGCTTAGAATCTCGTATTCGTCCCCGTGACCTTGACCTTTGACATCTGGATGACTTTTTGTTTTTCCTGACGCAAGCTAACGTGCCGGCGCGTCCCTTTTTGCCCATTGCGAGCAAATCGGACGGTAAACGAAAAAACTAGAGGGTACACAATCTGGTACCGAAGCTTAAAATCTCGTATTCGTCCCAGTGCCCTTGACCTTTGACCTATAGGTTATTTTTTTTTGTCCTGACGTAAAGTGGGGTGCCGTCGAGTCCCTTTTTGCCCATTGCGAGCAAATCGGACGGTAAACGAAAAAAAACTAGAGGGTACACCATGCTGGTACCGAAGCTTAAAATCTCGTATTCGTCCCCGTGACCTTGACCTTTGACCTCTGGATGACTTTTTGTTTGTCCTGACGCAAGCTAACGTGCCGGCGAGTCCCTTTTTGCCCATTGCGAGCAAATCGGACGGTAGCCGTAAAAACTATCGGGTACACAAGCTGGTATCGAAGCTTAAAATCTCGTATTCGTCCCCGTGACCTGGACTTTTGACCTCTAGGTTTTTCTGACGCAAGCTGGGGTGCCGGCGAGTCGTTTGAGCCCCTTTGCGATTAAATCGGACGGTAAACGAAACAATTAGAGGGTACCCCGTGCGATGACATTTCAGTGACCTCTGGAGGTCAAACCATTTGTCCTAGGTCAAAACGGATTGCATATTCGTGCATAACTCGATAAGATCTACCCATATGCTAAGTTTGGGGAAAATCGGAACTCGACGCTAAAAACGAATACGAATACGACGCTAACTTGACGCACATGGCCAAACTTACCTTCAGAAGTATTCAACACGTCCTCGAAGGTTTTTAGTACGAATACCTACTAAGAGGGGAAACGTTTTTTAGTACGGATTATTACTAAACGTTGCGAAGTTTAGTATCATTTCGTACTAATCAAGGGTTTAGTATCATTTCGTACTAATCAATGCATGCGCTCGTTAGCGTTGGAAGGCCGGAAAAGGTGAATTTAGTGGCGTAAGTAAATTCATGATTCTGAGGAATCAGAATGGGTTGGATCAGGATGCATTTGAGTATTTTATCTACCGTGGTTGGATGTGTTGAGACTTCAGTGATTTGCCGTTAGTTATAGTTATCTTGGCCATGACCGCCATTTCTGTAGCGTCTTTGGTCAGGGACGGTTGCATAGGCAGCGTTTTGAGTTACCTTCAAGTGTGACACACCATTGGCCGACTAATACCGTTATATGTACCTAAGTGATGTTTGTGTAGCACTACTACATTGCTGTTTTAACAGACACTCAAGACGTTGTGTTAGTACTCAGTGTTGACAAATGGGTGCAAAATGGGTGAGGGGTGGACAGTGGGTTTGGGGAAGGGGGGGGGGGGCAAATCCAGCGGCATATTTCCAAAAGGTTGTTGAGCGGGGGTAGCAGGCCGTCAGCGAAAAAGTTGTTGACTGGGTAGGCAGGGGCGTCAGCCAGCACATTTCTTGGAATGGTGGGTCGGCTGAAATGAGAGCAAAAATGTACTCCCATGTGTATGCCTTTGCACATTTTTAATGGGGTTTTCATGTTATAGTAGGTACTTGTTATTAAAGGAAATAGTTTACCTTTTGAAATGTTTATCCAACACGATTTGATTATATTTTTAATACAATTTCTTTTATATTGTCAAAACTGGCCTTATATCGCGCCTATTCAGGACAGAAGGCCGTAAATTTGTATTGTTTATCAAAACTATATGCATACTCTGAGTTAGTCAGCTGACGTCACGTGAATGTAAAAAATGGTTCAGCCAATCAGATTCAAAAGTAGTCATGTGAAGATAGATTCGCATTGGAGATGTGCCAACCGGCGGTAGGCGATTCGCTTGCTAGCACCAGCTGCAAGCTGATTGGCTGATGGTATAGCCTCTGCCCGGGCTAGAACCAGTACAACATTCTTTCGCCAGCACCGCATTCCTTCGCCAAAAACTCAAATATATTTGGCTGGAGAGTCTTCAGTAAAGAAAACTTGCAGATAGGGGTTTCCCAACACGGGCTACAAATCTGCTATCTCAGTGTAAACTAATGTTGAAGGTGAACTATTTCCTTTAAGCCAAGTGGCAATTTTTTTTACAGGTTTGCATGATAAAACCCAGAAATCTGGGCGGTGGGCCTTGTAGAGGATAAGAAGCTTAACATGTTATTTGTTCAATTCACTGGACACCATTGCAACAAACTGAAGATGATGACGATGGCCATCGATGTGACAGCGCAAAGCAGCGTTACAATTTTGATTTTAGGTTGTGGAAAACAACAATTTTAATATTGGAACTAGACTGATTGGAGCCAAGCTGAAGCCTGAAAAGTAACCCCTATTCCTGGTTGCTTATCTCTATATGATGAACAAATATTGAAATAATGTAGTTTTTCATTACATATTCCTCAGATAGTAAATATCGATGACCGGTGGCAGACAGCGTTCAATAGTACATATGATAATAATAACTTGATGTACATATGTACCAAACTGTAACAAACAGCTGGTAACAGTACACATGGTTTGAAAGCAAGAGGCAGACCAACGTTTCTGCACATAAATGGTCCCTGTGGATCAGGAGGAGCCTGGGGTGATATGGTTTGGGGAGATGGTCCTGGCCTGGCGGCGACGAGAACCTCCCGCCCCGCGCGGCCACTCAGTACTTACACACTTCCATGATTATCATGATCATTGATCACACAGCACACGAGTACAACTGAAACGCAACAGCCCCGGGGTCTGTCACCGCAGGGCACCATCCATGGCATTACAACCCTGGTCCGCTGCTACCCGGCGGCACGACTGCTCCACTGCAGCCCAGCGGCAGGTCAGGCACCACCAGTGCTGCGAGCATAACTCGCAGGAACACTGGTCTGATGCCGTGACGTTGGCCGTTCCGCTGCAGCACACCACGTCGCTACCCAACGGCACGTCCGGCACCACCAGTGCTGCGAGCATCACTCGCCCGCACTGGTGAGATGCCGTGACGTCGGCTGCTCCGCTGCTGCACAGCGGCACTACAGCTCCACCGCTCCGCTGATGCACAGCGGAACTACAGCTCCGCTGCTGCACAGCCGCACTACAGCTCCACCGCTCCGCTGCTGCACATCGGCACTACAGCTCCGCTGCTCCGCTGCTGCACTACAGCTCCGGCACTACAGCTCCGCTGCTCCGCTGCGGCACTACAGCTCCACCGCTCGGCTGATGCACAGCGGCACTACAGCTCCGCTGCTGCACTACAGCTCCGCTGCTGCACAGCGGCACTACAGCTCCGCTACTCCGTTGCTGCACAGCGGCACTACAGCTCCGCTGCTCCGCTGCTGCACTACAGCTCCACCGCTCCGCTGCTGCACAGCAGCACTACAGCTCCGCTGCTCCGCTGCTGCACAGCGGCACAACAGCTCCGCTGCTCCACAGCTCCAACTCAGCCGTCTCAGCTCCAACTCTGCTGTCTCAGCTCCACTTCCTCAGCTCTGCTGTCTCAGCTCCACTTCCTCAGCTCTGCTGTTCTCAGCTCTGCTGTTCTCAGCCCTGCTGTTCTCAGCTCTGCTGTTCTCAGCCCTGCTGTTCTCAGCTCTGCTGTTCTCAGCTCTGCTGTTCTCAGCTCTGCTGTTCTCAGCTCTGCTGTTCTCAGCTCTGCTGTTCTCAGCTCTGCTGTTCTCAGCTCTGCTGTTCTCAGCTCTGCTGTTCTCAGCTCTGCTGTTCTCAGCTCTGCTGTTCTCAGCTCTGCTGTTCTCAGCTCTGCTGTTCTCAGCTCTGCTGTTCTCAGCTCTGCTGTTCTCAGCTCTGCTGTTCTCAGCTCTGCTGTTCTCAGCTCTGCTGTTCTCAGCTCTGCTGTTCTCAGCTCTGCTGTTCTCAGCTCTGCTGTTCTCAGCTCTGCTGTTCTCAGCTCTGCTGTTCTCAGCTCTGCTGTTCTCAGCTCTGCTGTTCTCAGCTCTGCTGTTCTCAGCTCTGCTGTTCTCAGCTCTGCTGTTCTCAGCTCTGCTGTTCTCAGCTCTGCTGTTCTCAGCTCTGCTGTTCTCAGCTCTGCTGTTCTCAGCTCTGCTGTTCTCAGCTCTGCTGTTCTCAGCTCTGCTGTTCTCAGCTCTGCTGTTCTCAGCTCTGCTGTTCTCAGCTCTGCTGTTCTCAGCTCTGCTGTTCTCAGCTCTGCTGTTCTCAGCTCTGCTGTTCTCAGCTCTGCTGTTCTCAGCTCTGCTGTTCTCAGCTCTGCTGTTCTCAGCTCTGCTGTCCTCAGCTCTGCTGTTCTCAGCTCTGCTGTTCTCAGCTCTGCTGTTCTCAGCTCTGCTGTTCTCAGCTCTGCTGTTCTCAGCTCTGCTGTTCTCAGCTCTGCTGTTCTCAGCTCTGCTGTTCTCAGCTCTGCTGTTCTCAGCTCTGCTGTTCTCAGCTCTGCTGTTCTCAGCTCTGCTGTTCTCAGCTCTGCTGTTCTCAGCTCTGCTGTTCTCAGCTCTGCTGTTCTCAGCTCTGCTGTTCTCAGCTCTGCTGTTCTCAGCTCTGCTGTTCTCAGCTCTGCTGTTCTCAGCTCTGCTGTTCTCCGCCGCAGCGCACCACATCCGGGAGACCAACACGCATGCATTCCTCCTGCAGCCTGACCGACATTCGGCGCTCTGTAGCCTGGCAAATGTACACGGGCACACACTCACTCAGCGCCCTTCGTCTGTCCATCGGCGCCTCCCGAACCGCGCACATGGAGGTGGGCAGCGATACTCTCCGCTCCCCCACACGCGCACACACCTGGCTAGCCTCGGCTCCGGCGGGAGCCACAGCTCCGCTTGGTCACCACAGGCCATCACTGCCTCCGGCCATCGTCTCATCACCTTCGGTCCTCCCTCCCTCCCACCTCCAATCGCCCACCGATGAAGCGTGGTGCCACCTCCTCCCCGCAGGTCCTAGTTTCTCCCTCTTCTTCCCGTCCTCCGCCCCGACGCGCTGCCGTCTTCTCCTCCACCACACAGCACGTCCTCCTCTCCTTCATCCGACAGCAGCGGGTCCAGCTGCAGGCTCACCAGGTCCGAGGTGCACGACGACGACAGCGCGCTGTACGCGCCGTCCCAGACGTCGCCCTCCGATTCGCAGCTCGACTCCAGAGCCTTGCCACGCTGCTCCGGTTACCACTGCGGTCGTCGAGTCTGGCTGGAGCGGCGATCCCTGCACACCGGTTCCGTGCGTTGCCTCAATGGTGCCGAAATAGCTTGTAGCAATGTAACACTCAACAGAAAACACAACCGATGTATTCGGACAAACGCCCACGTCCACGCAGTGTCGCCGCCCCAGCCAGACTGCCCGTCGTCCGCATTGACGGCGCTGTCATCGCATTGACAGGCGGCGGCTGGCAGCCAGATGTGACCCACTCGGCCCAGGTCCCCGACCCAGCACGGCAGCCGTACTGCCATCACTGCCATACGTGAGAGCAGGGCTGCTCTGACGTCATTGCTTTTATGTCTCCATAAACGCAATGACCCTCGACGCGTGCGCTAACGAGCGCACCGACACGCTCGCCACAGATGACCACCTTCACGCTGGACCCCAAGAAGAGTGGCGGCAAGGTCAAGCCCGTGCTCCACTTCTGCGGTCAGCCCCTCGGGTACGAGGAAAACCCCACCTTCCTCGGGCTGAAGTTGGACTGCCAACTGGCCTTCGCCGCACATATCGAGGCGCTCAAGAAGAAGATCGCGGGGAGAAGCTACGGAAGCCACCGCCGCACCCTCCGCGACGACTACCAGAGCTACGTCCGCTCCATCCGACTACGGCGCAGCGATATTTTTCACCCACGCGGCCCCAGCGGTGCGGGAGCGTTTGGAGGTTGAACAGCGGAAGTGTGCGCGCCTGATCACCGGCTGCATCAAGCTCACCGACAGGGAGACCCTGACAGCGGAAGCAGGCCTGCCCCCGCTGTCAGTGCAGTCCAAAGAACTTGCGGCCGGCGAGTATGCGCGCCTCACCCGCCTCCCACCGGGCAACCCTGCCCGCGAACTCTTGACGAAGACACCGATCCCGAGATTCCGCTACCGCGCTTACGAAGCGTGGAGACGTACGACCTCGGTGTCCAAAGAGGCTGGCACATCGCCACTGCTGCCGGCGGACGAGGATGCCATACTTCCGCACAAACCGTGCCTGCGTCGAATCGGGGCGTGGGCCTGCGACACTGCGGGGCTGGACGGCCTTCCGAGGGAGCCCCTGGCGCTATTCCAGGGCGACCCGCCCTGGTGCAACCGTGGAGGCGACGTCCGCTTCGTACTCGAACTGCCGCGGCCCACAAGGAAAACGGACCCACCGGACAAGAGGAAGGCGGCGGTACTGGAGGCCTTGGCCCTCGTCCCCGCTCCGGACTGCACCATTTGGTCAGACGGATCTGCCAAGGAAAGAACCATCCATGGTAGAGGCACTCCGCTCCCTCCACGAGTTGCCGGCCCCCTCCAGCTCCTTGATACAGAGCGTGCTGTGGTGTCCAGACTCCCTGTCCGGTCTCCAACTCCTCAGCCGCGGCCCGGACACCCAACAGATGGCCCTCGCCCAAAGCGTCTGGAGCCTCTCGACGCATTGGTTCACGGAGGCAAGGCCATCACGCTTCACTGGGTACCGGGCCACGCCGACCTCGCCGGTAACGAGGCAGCCGACCGCCTCGCCAACCAAGCGGCCGACGACTGCGACAAGAGTGAGGCGCCCATCGATATCTCCAGTGCCCGGACAGCCATCCGACGCTGGACGAAGGGCCTCGCCGAAACGCGGTCGCGTCGGCACCCTCACCGGTCACGGACGCATGGTCACGACGAGCTCGACCGGTGAGGACAATTCTCCGTCTCCCAGCTGCGTACCGGCTACTGCCCACTGGTGCGAGCCACACTGCACCGCCTCGGCCTGGTCGGGACCCGACCTGCCAGGCGTGCGGGGAAGAGGCAGAGGACGTGGGGTACCTGCTGGTCAGGTGCCCTGCCCACGATTCAGCCCGGTGCCGGTTCTGTGGGCACCTGCCGACCCTGGAGGAGGTGCTTTCGGGGCCGGCCCACCATATCGTGGAATACCTGCGGAGGGCGGGGCGGGTCACTGCGCCGGTCGACCCGCCTCCGTCAGCCGCGGCATTGTAACATTGTATTTTGGATAAATTCGTAAATAGTCATGGCCCAGTGTCAGAAAAGTGGCCCTTTTCTCCATTTTTCTGAACTTATAAGTTTTGTTCCATGAAAACTTTGACTGTAAAGAATTATTTTTTTAGTCTGTGGGTGCAAATGGCTGACAAGCATAACAAATGTCAAAACTGAGAAGATAGGAAAAAACTAACATACATTATTATTTTACAGGCTGCTATCATCATAGGAGAGAGGACAACCCTGCAGACCTTCACTCCAGGGATTTCCAAGCTTCATCACTGTCTATAGCTGGGCCAGCGAGCTACACTTGGACACTGGCAGGCGGCAGCATGAATGGTCAACCTTGAATCTAGATGGAATCTGTATCATGTTGTTGTGTTGTTTATGGGTGAAGATTGAAGAACCATATCCTTTTGGGACCAAGAGCCCAAAGCTCTAATTGTCTTGTGTCTTAGTCTTTTGTTGTCAGCTTAGTCAGTCAATACATGCAACAACCGCAGTCAGTGACAAATGCCATACAAGTTAATCTGTATTTTGTATCACCTCATGTGCATTGTCTGCAATACAAAGTATAAACAATGTTAATTGTGTTCTATTCAGTCTTTGATGTATCTCATAGTGGGCATCATAAGGGTATGGGCTTTCACTAAATTTCACTTTAGGTATTTTTCCGTATATGCCTACCTTCAACACTATATATGCCTACCTTCAACACTATATATGCCTACCTTCAACACTATATATGCCTACCTTCAACACTATATATGCCTACCTTCAACACTGTATATGCCTACCTTCAACACTGTATATGCCTACCTTTGGCTTCAAGACACCTACCTTCAGGCTTCAACACAAACAAACACACCTTTCCTTTGTTCTGGGACAAATACCCAATGAGGTTAACATCAACTAGCTTATATGGTGGTGGCCTGTCGGCTCAGGCTGTCGTGGTCTGTCAGGATGCAGGTAAGCACAAGCCAAAAATAATGGCCTACTTGCTTTTTCATAGATAATTCCCGGGTGAGATAAACCCGAAAAGTAAAATATAATTATAAACTTCATAACAAGGTCAAGGGCGGCTGCATGGGACCTTTCGTAAACAATATCTAGTCGTCGCAGCCTACTCATATTTGTCTCAGAACAATAGCTACCATATCTCTTCATCTTAGAGCTACCATATTCCTTCAATTTGGCTGGGCCATATTTAACGTTGGACCAATGGCGAACTTGATCTTAATTCTCATGGCATAGATATGCCATGAGAATGTGTCGCAGACGGCGTCGAAATGTGCATTCTTGCTGGCTTTAAATTATAAGTTATTGACATGAAAAAAAGACGAATTCTTTGAGAGTAGATTGAACGCAACAAATTTCAATATTAATCATTTCTAAAAGCACATTTATTCTTATTCCGTGAGATTTCAAAACATCAATATTTTTGCTTAAACTTAGATCATGCTCGTAATATGTAGAGCGTAGAAATAAATAAAAAATACCATTGAAATCTCCTCATTATACTCTTAAATGTCACAGAAATATTTTCCCAATTTGTATGCTAAAATAAGACAATATATGTTGTTTCTCGTAAAATGTTATAATCTGCAAACAGAAAGTATATTTCGTTTGCTTCGTTGTCTTTCGAATGTACAGGAACAGAGAAAAATACAATTTTGCATTTTTCAGTATTTTATTTTTTAAATTATATCAATTTCAGTGTTTTTTAAAAATTAAAATACAATTAACTATCAACCCGGCATCACATTTAATTTAATGTATTTGACATACGCACGCGACTTTTTCGCGCGCTTTGTAAGCCTGTGTTTGCGCGGTAACCCGTTTTCTTTACCGGTGAGATGTTTTGTGCTCGGTTGATGATTTACCGTGGGTTGATGCAGACGACAAAGGTATCTTGAACAATTATATTTTGTTTTTTATATTATTTTGATCAAGTTTCGCTTTCCCTTGAAATGTATATTGTATAATGGACAACAATCGCTTTAAAGATGCTGCTGCGCCATGGTTTTGCCGCCAGCTGCATTCTTGTGTTAATATTAATTCCTTTCCCTGAATGTGCTAGGTGTAGTCTGAATTGCCTATTAAGCTGAAGCCATCCTTAATAAGTGTTCATCTTCAAGTTGCTTCGTACTCAATTAATGCATTTACCTGTTTATTTATAATATATATTTTGGTATATATTTTGGTATATATTTTGGTATATAAATGCAAATGAATTACATGATTAATCACATGAATGCATATAATTGTGAAGCAAATTTGATTATGCCCAAACTGTATTTTGACATTTGTGGTGCATACAAAACATACAAAAACAAACCTAGCTTTTTTATAAAACAATCTTTTAAACAAACTGAATTGGGGAATTGTCCAAATTACTGCAAACATTGTATTTGACACCAAGAGCAGAGCATTTCTTATGTGCTTATACCCTTTTTAGTGACTTATGTGTTAAAGTTTGCATCATTTTGTTTCAGGCTGATTTGCTGCTGTCTAGGTCAACAAGCGGGCTGCCACTGCCCCCAACCCGACCAGGTTCAGACTTCAGCTTGCCAGCCACCCTGCCTCCCAGAGTCCAGACCCTGAGTCCAGAGACAGACCTGCAACATCAATGGTGAGTGTAGTAAGAGCAAGTCACTCAATTACTCAAGGGAAGTCTTCAGGCGCAGTTATTGAAGGGAATGTCACATTTGTATTGATTTTGAACTGAGATAAGACACTATCCTGGCCATTAGTAAAATAAACCAGGAGTCCTGATATTGATGCTTCCTCTTTTGCCAACCTTGGCACTAACAGTTGTAAATATTTATGGGAAATACATATTTAAAGAACACCAACAAATGTGAAAAACTACCTTTATAGGCTCAGTGAATCTGACCAACTATGGCCACAATTAAGCCATTCTATTACCTTCAGCCCTGCAGGTAGGGTTGGGTGATAGTTGCAAAATCGCCCCAATATTTATGGATTTATCCTGTATAGCTGTAGTTGATTTTTTCAGACCTGACATGGCTGAAAGTTGTAAAATCAAGATATATTGTGCATTACCTATATCAATGCATAGAATGCACAGCATTTTTGACGATGAACATGAAATATCTGTAATGCAAAGTTCAGCTGCTGAATCTTTGCCTATTTCACCAAGCTCTACGTTTATTTATCCAAGCGCGATGTTCTGCCAGTTTTGAGGGTGTCAACCACAGTGCCACAGGGACAGGTGTCAAAAGCTGGTATATACAACCAAAAAATTGTTCCGCCGCTGGTAAAAAATTTGTTCTGCTGCTGGCAAAAATTTTGTTCCACGAACTTAGATCGTGGAACCACTTTTCTGACACTGAGTCATGCTTTATGTTAGTAGGTATGGGCATGTTGCATGGAAAATAGCATGTAAACTTAAAAGGGACTGAGCAGGTGCACTCATCGATGGCCTAAAGGTAGTGCGTCATGCATGTTTATTGTTTTGTAATTGCATGTTGTCCATTGTATTCGCTGCGCGAATTTGCTTTTTAACCCTCGCTACTTTTCCAATATTCCTCTTGAAAACACCGTTTCTTATAACCAGTTTGATTTTCACCCGTCCTTACACAGACCATGATGCACTAATTGCGCCAGCTTATGGCTCCGAATCGGACGTGTACTATGCTGTCCGTCGGTGTCATTGGTAGGATCTTGTTACTTGCAACGCACCGTTATCCTATCCTGTATTCACGTTCTGGTATTTTCTCCCTGTAAGGCCCAGGATCCCATCCTACCTGAATCCTGAAGCACTGTGCGTCGTCCAAACATCTCTGGAGATGATCTACGACTTGGCACAAGAGCTCGCACGAAACGAGGCCGAGCTGAAGTGAAGTAGTGCTGCCGAGAAGGTGCTCCGCCGTCGGCTCCAGCAGACCTGCAGCAGGGCTAAGCAGCGCGCGAAGAGGCTCCGGGAGCAGAACAAGGCGCTGCGCACCCGAAATGCCGTTCTCCAGGCGGCCTCCTCGCAAGCGAGTGCCCTCGCCGCCCGCGGCCCTCTGACTGCCGCCCAGCGCCGGGCCCTGGCCACGGGCAACCGTGTCCGCTGGTCCGACCAGGACGTCGGAAGATCCCTGGGTCTGCGCGTCCTCTCGCGACGGGCGTACTTGTATGTCAAGGAGTCAATGAAAGTCCCTTTACCGTCCTTCAGCACCTTGTCGCAGTGGATCCATCCATCATTTCCACATGGTTCCAGGGATGATGGATTCCGCGATGTGGGTGCTTGAAGCAACCGTAACTGATCTCAGCGACATGGAGATGCTGTGTGTGATCGCGTTCGACGAGCTCAGTCTCGACAGCAGGGTTTGCTACGACCAGGGCCGTGACGTAGTGCTAGAAGCATCCAAGATGCAGCTCGTCATGGTTCGAGGTCTGACCGCTGCGTGGAAGCAGCCCATCTGGTACGATTTCGACCGGCCCATGACCTTGTGTGCTTCGAGCCATCATCTCTCGGATGCAGACCAGCGGCCTGAGAGTGACTGCCGCTGTGAGCGACATGGCCACCAGTAACGAGCGGCTGTGGGCCGGGCTGGGAGTCACCAGCGCTTTCACAACCCCAGCGGACCCAACAAGGTATTTGTTTTAGTACAGATACAGCTAACGAATCGATTAATTTGATTTATTTTTAGTACTCGCCTTGAATGGACGCAATGTTCGTCTCATATCGGATAAAGAACAATAGTATACCCGTGCTTTAATTAATTGGGCTGCACTTTTAACCAATAGGTTTTAGTCGGGTCGTTTCTTTTCTTTGCAGTTTATTCCTCCGAGAGCTTGAACATTCGTCGATTTTTTGTGTACTAATTTTCGAACGGTATGGCCGCGATAAAGTTCAGTTTGACAAAAGTCCTGCATTGTTAAATTAAGGCCATGGTTACGGGCCGCTATAAGTTCACGGGAGCGGGAGCTTCCGATTACCGCCCGGGTGTGAGGCTTGTTTGAACAGTTCAAGGCTTTTATTGAACCTCACGATGAGTCTCTGAAACAGCATCACCTTCGAATTGTCAGTGCAGGACACGGGACAATATCAGGTCCTTTGATAAACCAGCTAACCCAATATCATCCTGTCATGTGGCAACCATCCTGGAGGACAGGTTACCGGATACACCTTTCTGCTGCTTCTGAAATCACATTCGCGGTAATCTTGGCGGAAGACCCGTGGAAGTTGTCACCGGATGAATGCCATGGCCCAGTCTGAGGCTGCTAATCCTAATGAGAGTCGTCAGCGCATTCACGACAGACGTCGGAGACGTCAGACAGCTGACCAATTGGTTTAACTACCTGCTGAGTCTGATACACCAGATGGCCCATGACCTTTTTGTCAAAGCCAAGCACCAGATGCTACATCTCCGTTCATTGTGCGTACTAAGTAAGAAAGTTGATCAGTTGGGAGTTCGGGGTAACCGAGCGCTTATAGGCCACAGTACACAGTGAACCATGCAATTTCGTGAGCCAGCCGTCAGATCGGTGGCCTGGCCCAGCCGATGGAGGGAGGTCATTCCGACAGGCGGGACAGTGCCGGATACCCACCCCCGAGTGGACTGCAAAGGTCACTGGCGGCGGGGAGATGGTAACCGGCCGGACACTTCCAAGTGTACTATAAACCGTCACTTGCGATGTGAGCCGGTAGCCAGAAAGTGCGGAGATGTGACGAGAGAAGGTAGCCGGACATCCTACTAGGATGTACGAGCTGACCAACTTGGGAGTTCGTCATCGTCGATTTGCTGGGAATCCGTGCCACTGTGCGTTCTTCAAGCAACTAACCTCCCTGGAACCTTTGTCACTTTTCGACACGCAGTACAAACAGGGGAGTCTGTGAAAAACAAAGGCAGCGAACCGCTATAGCGAAGGCAATCGGTCATCCCAGTTATCTGGTGTGTAAAGCTCCAACTCCCAGCGGCCCCCCATTTAACTAATTAACGAATGGAATGGCATCTCGCGTACTGGTCCTTCCGGGCTTACTCGATAACCAACTGTCATATGTAAATCCGCCCGTGGTAACCTGAAGAAGCAGCTAAAGGTTGGAAGAGTCCGGTCCGATCCCTACCATATCCGAACCACACGTGTCGTAACTATGGAATGCCCACGTCGCGGCTGACGGAGCGAGGGTAACTAGGAGAGACCAACCAATCTCGCGGTTCGCGGGCCATACCATTTGCAACCTGATCAGGCGGGTGACCTTTTTGTCCATGAGCCTTATACACATATTCAGGTGAAACAAAGAGTCACGTGAAGATGTTGATGTTACAAGGATTTTCAGTTGTATATTAAAGCATCCCGAACTAAAACAGAAGCGTCCGATGCCTCCGACACCCTGGTCAGAAACGAAATTGCCTCCTCTACCGATGAAGACGCGGCCCCATAGGGAAAACGTGCCTCCGGAAGGTGCTCACCTTTTGAAACGCTTTAGTAGAGCTAACCAAAACGCTCAAAATCCTGCCTGTGAACCTACACAAGGTCAAAAGCCTCTCAAGGTGCGTCTCGGGGCATCTTCCGCTGCGCGCCTCCTTAGACTCGCGTCCGAGAATGGACGACGAGGGTATGCTGTGGGATGTATGTATGTCGTAACTATGGAATGCCCACAGATGATGTATGTATGTCGTAACTATGGAATGCCCACGTCGCGGCTGACGGAGCGAGGGTAACTAGGAGAGACCAACCAATCTCGCGGTTCGCGGGCAAGACCAAGAGGCGTCGCAGCGCTCCGTGGGTGTGCGATGTGTGTACGCCATGACTTTGGAATACCCACAGATCTGGCGGACGGTGCGCGGGCTAGAAGGCGGAGGGTCGACGCAACCCCATGGGCCAGAGTCAATGTTTCACACATTTACGAAGGAGGAATGTGGGAACCATTTACAATTGTCCGGTTGTCGGAGACGGAGCCGGTCACATCGTCAGTTCCCCAGCCTGGGTTGGGCCGACGAGGCGACTGAAGATAATTGGCCGGTCCTGCGCCCTGGCCGATATAATTACCGGACATACTCGGGCGGGTCCTAACGCTCCCCAGGTCGTTGTTCGGGCATGCGCCATGACCGAGATAATTGGCCTACCGCTCGCCAGGTCGTTGTTCGGTCAGGCGCCATGACCGATATAATTGGCCGGTCATGCGCGGGTCTCCCGCGCGCCGGGTTAGCCAGGGTATGCTGACTCGCACTCACATTTAACATAGAAGTATCCACAATAACTTTCACAGGCACCGGGGGACAGCAACCTGATGCCTGCAGGGAAACGGCAAACCCAACCGCATTACTCGCCGAAAGTACCCAATGACCTTCACAGGCGCCGGGGGACTGCATCATGAGGCCTGCAGGGAACTGCAAACCCAACTGCATTACCCGCCGAGGGTGCACAATGACCTACACAGGCCAGGGGACTCCACCCTGAGGTCCGGGGCTGCCGTCTCGCGGCTGTCCCGGACTCCCTCTGCGCTATTACCGGATGGACGCCGAGTTCGGTCCGTTGGCCGACAGCTGGCCGTACCCAGGGGACCGACCGCGCCATGGATCGGCAGCCTGGACAGACCACCGAACCGCGGCCAGTTCAGCGCCCATGTGAGTCGCGGGCGGTTCGGACCGCGACAGACCGTGGAGAGTTCACCAACGCCCGGTCCTCAGCCGGGAAGAGGGCGACGACCGAGGGCGTACGGGCCGGACGCATAATCGGGAGAGATTCGGAACCACCCGAAATAGACTCCCCGTCCACGCAACCAGCTACTCCACGGCCACGCTGCAGGCTGCCACACCAAGAGGCGCTGGCCGGCAGAGGCCACCGCAGGGCGAACGAGCTGACGCCACCCGCTGCAACATCAGCGTCGCCCCGCTGTTCGCCGACTGCCAACCGGCTGCCACACCAAGAGGCGCTGGCCGGCAGAGGCCACCGCAGGGCGAACGAGCTGACATCACCCGCTGCAACATCAGCGTCGCCCCGTTGTCCGCCGACTGCCACACCAAGAGGCGCTGGCCGGCAGAGGCCACCACGGGGTGAACGAGCTGACACCAACCGGGGGAATGGGAGGTCACGAGACTCTTAACCCAGCGTCTCGAACGGCGTGGGTATAAATCTGCGTTTTTCCGTAGATAATAATTGTACTATTGTGTCACAAGTGTTCGACGCGTACTGTGGGGGGGGGGAGGGGGGTTGTAAGCACGTAGTTAGTAGACCGTAGTTAGTTAGTAGAACGTAGTTAGTTAGTGGTGGGGGTAGAAATAGGCAATTTTAGTAGAACGTTAGTACCATAGATCGACTTAATTAAGAGTAGTCCGTGTTGCGTGACGGGTTGGAGACACTTGGAGACAGTAGTTAAAACACTGGTGGTGGTAGGTAGATAGGAACGATCGTCACTTATAATGGCAGGACTAGTTACTAGAATAGGTAGGTTTTAAGGAGTATACCGCGTTGAATGATAAGTCGCTCAACAAGAATTAGATCCCTTAGTATAGGGTTAAGCATGGATGTCGCGTTGAACCGCTGAATTTCGTGTGTAACATGATTCGCGTATCCTGTTGAGTAGCATGTGGCTATATAATCCTCTATAAATGTGACTCGGCTATTGTGCGTGTGGCGCGCCTCGGTTGTACTGTAGATATGAGCGTGACGTCACAACCTTGTAGCGGCACGCATGGGAGTGCGTGCCGCTGGTGTATACAAGGGCGCGTGGAGAGGGAGTCGGGGTCAGTGGGTGAGTGCGCTAGACAGTACCTACAACAATGTAAGTATTGGCGGTTACGTCGTCGGGGGTGGGGGATGTGTTCCCCGGCGTAGAAATGGCGGTAACCGAATTATCTATGAGCCTGTAACAGAGTTATATCTTATATCTATTGAGCCGTATTTTGGAACGTCTGTTATCTGTCGTGTCGCTTAAACTTCAACTCGTATTGTATGTGGAATCTGTCGACTATCTCTGACTTGTAAAAAATATACTTTGCCGTCGTGTAAGACAGCTTTAATTGAGATAAGCGGAAGCAAGTAAAGGTGGATATATAGACGTTAACTTACGAACCGTTCTCTGACAAATCAAATCATGCCCCTACACACATGGAAAGCGAGAACGTAACTTTGAATTCACCTGTTAGAGAACGTACGACTTTATAATTCACAAATGCTTTATCTCCTGTACCTGTTTTCTGTTTCCACTTGTCCATGCCAAAAACAAATAAAGTACCTATACAAGCACAGGCGTCGCTACCTTCTAAAAAGTGGGGGGGTCCACTGCCAGGGGGCGCCATACCCAGAGGAGGGGGCGCTCCGGCCTAGAGGGGCGCAAATCCCATGAACTACCTAGATTTCACTTGCTTAATTTTGCGGCCCCTCTTTCGCATAAAAAGAGCAAGCGAACTTGCTACCAATCCTTCCATATTGGGAGGATGGGTTTTATGCTAGATTTGTTTTCTCTCAAAGCGTCGCGAAACAGTGTTATTGCTGATGGGAAGACATTTGCAATGCCCAGTCAGTGGTCGTGAAACATGCATCGACGGGTTATAATTACATATCGACGAATCAATACATAAATGTCGACGTTACGCAGCGAGCGATTCATTTTTTTTTTGCTGGTTTTAAATCGAAAGAATACAGCTTTGACAATTTCAAACCTACACCCGCACAGCGGCAAGCTCATGCAAGGACTGCGCATTGCACATCAACATGGGACATATTCCTGACTAATGAGCGACTAGTTTAATTAACTCGCGCTCCGCTGGAGGGGGGGGGGGGGGCAAATTGTACCCCTCCCGGAATTTCTCAATAACTTGAAAACTGAGTAGAAAATCAAGGTTTTATGCAAATTGCAAAACAAAAACGTCAAAAGAACGGAAATGACATTCTCTTAAAAATGGTTATCTCGGATTTGCGAAATTTTGGGTTTTGACCCCATTTTTTTTTTCATTTCCATATTTTTTAAAAACATATTCACCAAACCGGAATATATGTTAGCGAACCAACTATGGACGATACCCACACCAAATTTCAAAGAATATCTTTATTTTTGACTAACTTATGGCTGCCTAAGTATAAGTAACTCATGACGTCATTTTGTGAAGTTACATTGTTTTGCTTGCATTGACCAGATACAGACAAATAAATACCACCGCTGTATTTCTGAGACAAAGCTGATCTAGAAACATGCTTTATGTATTTATATTAATCAATTTAAAATGTGTTCCCTGTTGTGGCCCGATCTTGACCTGAGGGCCATTATATGGGGTCAGGTTGTGAAAATGACTGCTACTATCGAATTTTACGTGTAAAATAACCCATACAACATGTGTCGCATGACTTTCGTAGACCTGTGACCTTTTGTGACCTGACATTGACCTTGACTTAAAAGTTAACTTTCGCTTATATGGGAGATGCATTACATTATACCTTTGAGAACACCTTGTGCGATAATAGTCGCAATCTAAGGCTTTGGATGGAAAGTATGGCCCAAAAACTCAAATTCCTCAATTTTGACCTTTGACCTGATCTGACCTGACATGTGACCTTGTTTTAAGAATTTCGGGTATGCAATATATTCGTCTCCTTGAGAGCTTTCGATCGCCGCCCTTGTGCGTCCCGCTGCGGTAATTAGTTCAGAAGGTACGAGGGGGGAGGTCAAATGTACCCCCCCCCCCTTTCCCCCAGCGGGGCGCGTTCGGCTGTCGACCCCAGCGGGGCTCGGGTTAACGGATCATATCGACTACCACTGGATGCATTTCACTCCACATATTCACAACACTGAAGGTTTGGGTAGTAAATAAAATTCACAATGAAGAAAATAATTAAAGGAAAGCTTATCAAGAAAGGAAAGGGAACATCAGCCAATAACTTGCAAACGGTAAATCGCACAGACATAAGAATGGTACCGATCGCTTCGGTGCATCATGACAGGTACAGTGGTGAATAATCAAAGGGATCGGCCCAGGC
>JAXIVJ010009090.1:0-5000 GCA_036785665.1 Chirona hameri
TCACGCCTGCAGCTTCGAGGTTGTCGATGACGCCCGCTACACTAATGGCACTCGAGTCTTGCGGTGCCACGCGAATTGACCCTCTGGCGTCTATCTTGAGGATTCCCAGCGCCTTAGCGTCCACATCACCCAGGAGCGGCTCCGCTAGGTGTCCATCAATCACAATACACTGTTGTGTGATGCCGAGCTCCGTTTCGACTCTGCAGTGTGACTCGAATCTCTCCTTTCACTTGCAGCAGATCTGCTGTTCCGTACGGCCTCAGCTTGACAGGAGAGGCTCCAGCAAATTTCCAAGTGATGGATGGTAGGTACTGATCGGGATGAGGGTCTTGTGACAGCCAGGATCTACGAAGAAGGAGGCATGTCCGTGCCATTGACGCTGACTTGCACAACGTTAGCATGTCCTGGTCGGATCATGCCGATTTCCACGACTCGACCAACGCTGTCTCCTCCGTACTGGTACTCTTCTTCACCTTCATCCGCCGTGAAGCGCACCTGAGCCTTGGTGCAGTTAGCTGCTCCGACGAATTGGTTCCGTTCTCCACAGAGGGAGCATGTCTTGCCTTTGGCGGGACAGCGGCCTGGTGGGTGGGGTCTGTAGTGCGGCGGACAGTTTCTGCACTTTGGTTGTGATCCTGCTTCCTTGTTGGATCTGTCTTTGCTGAAGGACTTGTCTGTTGGCTTGTTGGTGCTGTATCGACCTCTAGTGAACACCCGTGCCACGATGTCGTCAACCTCTTCCTCTGAGTACAGTTTCTTCAGTGTCTCTCCAGCTTCGGCCTTGATTGCCCCACTGGACTTCCTGGACTGCTCATACCCCAGCGCCGACTTAATCAGCGTCTGCAAGTCGGAGTCTTTAGCCAGGGCTTTCTGTCGGAGCCGGTCGTGTAATGCGATACATTTTTTCCTTCAATCAAACATCAGGAATTTGCAACACCGTCAAAACATTCAATAATTAGCAGCAAAAGCTATCCAGTGGTGGACGGTGGATGAGACAAGCGTCTCTGTAGTCTGCGCTGGAGCCTGGGACCACGGCCAGCCGGGTTCAGCTGCAGAGAAAAACGAAAACAGGTGTCGGCTCCCCTTGTTTTGACGGAGCCGGGTGAAGGGCGGCCCAGGAATGCGAGCGCCCGGGCGGCGGCCGGAGATGGAAGCGGCAGAAAAGTGTCCCGAGGCGTTCCACGTGTCCGAAACCAGAGCATTCGTGGCAGCTGGAAAGAACTAGACCGGCCAATCGACGAATGACGTGGCGCAATACGTGGCAGTCTGTGGACGCAAAACGCCTGGGCGGCAACCGACTAGGGAGAGGAGGTGAAAGCTTTTGGTAGGAAAGTGAAAGTTGTTAAAAGGCCTGACCAGAGCAAACGGGGACCTTTTTTCTGACTTGCGTACGGGGGAGAGGACAGTCGGGACTGGACCGTGAGAGTGCACGAACGGAGGCGGCTGCGGCCCTCGCCGCGAGGCCCGGCCGCGGCCCACTGTCGTGACGCTCGTCACGACAGGGTCGACGTTCATGTGGCTGTGACAGAAGATTTTTGGAGTAACTTTGTGGAGAGTCATGAAAATTAATTGCCTCAGTCAAGAAGTTGATTTATTTTCCTGAAACAAGAGAAAGCCAAGATGGACAGAAGAGACGAAGTGATAACTGAGGCTGAAGGGCAGCAACCCTGAAAATGTACTATTGTTGTTGTTGTTGTTTGCTTAAATTAATTTGGCGAAAGACGAGCACACGCATCATCACAAGTAAGGTCGAGGTCTGCACAATCCTGTCGGTCCTACCTTCCACTCGCCGTTAGTTTTGTACATCCCCGTGCACCATTTTTTAAAATTTTGCAGTCATTGGCAGCCGCTCTATTCCGATTACTCACCTGCCATGAATTGGTAATTCAGTCACAGTATGTTTTCTTGTTATAGTTGTGTGCCAGCGCGCAAGCTCGAAATCATCATTTATCGAATTGTCTGAACGGAAGGCAGATTATGGGATTCTTACATTTTTATTTTGGCCTGGTTATCATTGACAGTTCTTTTAGAAAGGCTGATGATTCTCAATGTTTTGTAAATGCTGGTGATGAGTCCTAACTGATTTGACTGTTTGCACTGATTGGACTTGGACAGATTTCTCACGAGACGATTGACTTACACTATTGGTGCACCATTTGTTTCTGTAAATAAACCCTTGTGTGAATTATATATATATATTGCTCTAATTTGGAATATGAATGAGGGTGGACTGAGGAAGGAATAATGATGAGCGACTGAGGAGCGACATATTTTTGGGGAAAATAACGTAATATAATGCATAATATTAACGTAATAATATTAACGAAGGGTCATGACGTGAATTAAATGCTTACAAGGCAGGGTAATGCATTTTTTTTGGCTCGATGCAATTAAATACTCAATTCAATTACGATGAGTAAAGGTATGTTTTGGTGGGCAATGTTTACTGATATATTAAATGCCAATTGTTTCTGGTAAAGTCCGAGTGATGCGATAATTTACGTGAAATACCTGTACGATATATTTTGAGAAATTGCTAACCCGATTTCCCGGTAGACAGAGTAACAGAGATTTTGACCTGCACCTTGCAATCCGATTTCCGGTTCGGTCGATGTAATTGGTTAAATCGATGAAATTTCCAGATCCGGCTAAATGTTTAAAGTAAATTAACTTCACTATGTAAGTTTGAGATTTAACCTGTTAGCCTGTTTACGCAGCCTTGACGTCAGATCCAGTTGATAACTGTAACGTCTCGGTCAAAAGAAACAGAGAATTTATGGATTATGACGTGAGAATAAATAAACAAGTTTGTTTGTATCTAAATGTCGAAAAAAAGCTAAGATTGCCTCAACACAGCCCAAGCCGTCGAGAATTGCAGGATTAATATTGTGGTTTGATCACAAAAGTTATTTCCATTGCCAGAAAATCTTCCATTTATCTGGTATATTGTAATGTCAACCGCGCATTAAGTTACAAACTTCATTTCCTAAGAAGAAATGGAATTGAGAAGTTTTTTTCCCACGGTTATCGCGTTCAAATGCTTCTTCTTAACGAGTGCGACATTATGGGATAATTGTTTACCCAAATTGAAGAATATGTTTTGTTTTGTTATACAAATCGGTAGGCCTGATAAGAAATTACGGTCATGTAACATTTCGTCCCAGTTCATCTCACTGGTTAAAATTACACCAGAATCAATCGTTGTCATGCAGATGCGCACAAATATACACCCAGTTACGGTCACTGACCCAAGTAGGTACTGTACCAAGTACTGAGTAACGAGTGCCAAGTACCAAGTACCGGGTACAAAGTACAGAAACACGACCAGTGGTACACCAGTCACACAATACACTACACAATGCACACTACACAATATACACTACACAATATACACTACGCAATATACACTACACAAATACTATACACGCAATACACTACACACAATACACTACACACAATACACTACACACAATACACTACACAATATACACTACACAATATACACTACACAATATACACTACACAATATACACTACACAATATACACTACACAATATACACTACACAATATACACTACACAATATACACTACACAATATACATTACGCAATAAACAACTACACGCTTTACACTACACAATATGCACTACAAATTGTATCACGCCGGCGACGCTTCTTCACACTTATAAACATATATACATATATACATATATACATATATACATATATACATATATACATATATACATATATACATATATACATATATACATATATAAATATATAAATATATAAATATATAAATATATAAATATATAAATATATAAATATATAAATATATAAATATATAAATATATAAATATATACATATATACATATATACATATATACATATATACATATATACATATATACATATATACATATATACATATATACATATATACATATATACATATATACATATATACATATATACATATATACATATATACATATATACATATATACATATATACATATATACATATATACATATATACATATATACATATATACATATATACATATATACATATATACATATATACATATATACATATATACATATATACATATATACATATATACATATATACATATATACATATATACATATATACATATATACATATATACATATATACATATATACATATATACATATATACATACATACATACATACATACATACATACATACATACATACATACATACATACATACATACATACATACATACATACATACATACATACATACATACATACATACATACATACATATATACATATATACATATATACATATATACATATATACATATATACACATATATACACATACATATATACATATATACATATATACATATATACATATATACATATATACATATATACATACACACACACACACACACATATACACACACACATACACACACATACACACACACACACACACACACACACACACACACACACACACACACACACACACACACACACACACACACACACACACACACACACACACACACACACACACACACACACACACACACACACACACACACACACACACACACACACACACACACACACACACACACACACACACACACACACACACACACACACACACACACACACACACACCCTGGCTATCTCCTGTCCTGGCTATCTCCCAGCGTCCCGCTGCGTCTTCTGAACATCAACGGGTACCAGCTGTTCCGGCGTGACAGGCCCGCTTCCAGTCGACTGCCGCGGGGGAGGGGAGGCGTCGCCGTCCTGGTACGTGACTCTCTACATGTACAAGTTCTCGATGTGCCTTCGTTAACCGGCTCATCCAACCTCGAAGTAATCTGGACTTTGATCAGCTGTGCTTCCCATCGGTGCCTGACTCTTGGTTCTTTTTATCGTCACCCGACTAACTCTGTGGCGCAGGTAACCGCGGAC
>JAXIVJ010009090.1:10000-52574 GCA_036785665.1 Chirona hameri
TGACACGCTGACACGCTGACACGCTGACACGCTGACACGCTGACACGCTGACACGCTGACACGCTGACACGCTGACACGCTGACACGCTGACACGCTGACACGCTGACACGCTGACACGCTGACACGCTGACACGCTGACACGCTGACACGCTGACACGCTGACAGACAGACAGACAGACAGACAGACAGACAGACAGACAGACAGACAGACAGACAGACAGACATACATACATACATACATACATACATACATACATACATACATACATACAGACAGACAGACAGACAGACAGACAGACAGACAGACAGACAGACAGACAGACAGACAGACAGACAGACAGACAGACATACAGACAGACAGACAGACAGACAGACAGACAGACAGACAGACAGACAGACAGACAGACAGACAGACAGACAGACAGACAGACAGACAGACAGACAGACAGACAGACAGACAGACAGACAGACAGACAGACAGACAGACAGACAGACAGACAGACAGACAGACAGACAGACAGACAGACAGACAGACAGACAGACAGACAGACAGACAGACAGACAGACAGACAGACAGACAGACAGACAGACAGACAGACAGACAGACAGACAGACAGACAGACAGACAGACAGACAGACAGACAGACAGACAGACAGACATACAGACATACATACATACATACATACATACATACATACATACATACATACATACATACATACATACATACATACATACATACATACATACATACATACATACATACATACATACAGACACACTTACAGACATACATACTTATGACATACGAACGTGCGGACGCACACACAGGGACATCCATTAACGTAAAGTCGGGGAATAAAGGATGCAATGCACTAAGGAGGCATGATGATCGCGGTATGACCGAAACTGACCACGGAGACTAATGAAGAAGATTGTGAGGAGGCCTAGACAGTACGTAGCCGCGCCCCTGTGCGCAATATGCCTGTCAACATGGTCAATGCACGTGTGAGGAAGGAAAAGGGTGTGAAGGTAAGGAAGATTCAAGTAAGACTAGACCGTTTTGACGTGGAGACGGACAAGTTGTCAGATGTGTGGACGGGGTTCAGGAAGCCGTGTGTTATAGCGAGGCTCAGGCGCAGTAAGTCGCGGGAATGCCCTGGTTGAACCGGATGCTCTTGGGGGATCGAGAACTCCCCAGTGGGACGGGCTGGGACATCCTAGCGAGAGACTGGTGGAACCGAGGCTTCAGGCCCCTCGTGATGTCAGGGATAATAAGCCGGCGGGACCGTACCTTATACGCTTGACACACGAGTTCGGACGAAATTTTAGGGCAACTCCCTCGTGAAGCCTGGGAGCTAAAGCTCCGTAGGATCACGACCTCGGAGAATTTAGGATATGTCCCTTGTGACGCCCTGGGAGCTGAAACTCTTAAGTCGCTAGTCGCGGAGTGCTTCGCAGGATCACGACCTCGGAGGGTTTAGGGTAAGTCCCTCGTGAAGCCTGGGAGCGAAAGCTCCGTAGGATCACGACCTCGGAGAATTTAGGATATGTCCCTTGTGACGCCCTGGGAGCTGAAACTCTTAAGTCGCTAGTCGCGGAGTGCTTCGCAGGATCACGACCTCGGAGGGTTTAGGGTAAGTTCCTCGTGAAGCCTGGGAGTGAAAGCTCCGTAGGATCACGACCTCGGAGAATCTTCCGAAGATCCCGACCTCCCCACAGGAGTAGCAGGTTGAGCTTCTGAGTGTCGTCCTTGACTCCCAACGAGTTGACGAGGAGGCTGGCATGCTCGAGCCATTCTTCGAAGATGTCGAGGTGTCTGGATGGATCTGTGCCCAATACACAGGGCCTGCCGGCGGTGGCGAGGCTGGCATCCAGGCTGTACGCCATCCTCGTCGCCAGTGTAAAGACGAGTCTTCCCACGCTGTGTATTCAGTTCTGGGAGGCCAACACATGCATCTGAAACGGACATTGTGTTCAGTCACTCACTACAGCGGGTAGCAGAATTTTCAACTTTTCAAAAAAGGAAAGTTTTAACCCGTATATTTCAGTGACTGCGCTTTCATTTAAGCAATATCATATTCAAGTTTATTGTATTAATTTGCATGATTTAAAGGTTTTTGCTTTAATTTTATTAAATCACAAAATAGTACAATTTATGTTGAGGATAGTTGTGCATGTAGTTGACAGCTTATTTGAGCACGTGCGTAGTGGTGGGTAGTCGAACAGTGTTTGCGGCGCGGCGCGGGTAGTCACAGGCCTGAAAAGTGGCAGCTCTAGTACCTAATCGTTGAACTTTGCGCACATATAACAGCAAATATTGGTCTGATTGCATTTTTTAGCGGCATCCGGCAGAGCGGTTGATTTGTGACAGATTATATAATCTAAGTTTTGCAATCGACCGGTAAACAAAGAGACTAAGCGCGATCTAAGCTTCAGGCACGCGCGCACTAATGTTGTGTACGGCGGCCGGCCGGCCGCGTCCCCCGCCTTCTACGTCACAGCGACTTCAGGGTGGCGGCTACTAAATTAGTGTTTGTCACCACTTGCTTTGGCCGGTTCTGTGTTCTACCTGGTTTATACAGCCTTGAACAGGCCCCTGCCTCGATCAGGCCTGACCAAGACCGGGCCCCTGCCAGCGCCAGGTATGGGCCATAATACGGGTCCATGTGGTGCATGATGCATGCCCCTCAGAAATTGGGGGGGGGGGATCAGCGACCCTTTTGACCCCCCCTTCCCTCTCCCTCATCCCCTCCTTGCGTGCGCCACTAGCGAGTTGTAACTGGCGGCTGACTACGTGTTCCGCTTGAGCGCGGCGCTGACGAAGGAGCCGGCTGCCGCCAGTGACGTCATCTGGTGGTCCGGTGAGTTCGAGGTCAAGTGGCTCGTGTCCTTACCTGGTTATAGGGCCTTGGGCGAAAGTAGCGCAGTCTCGCCATCGCCTGCGGTGGCTAGCACTATTAGCTGGAAATGTTGCAGCAGTTTGCCGCCAAAAACCGCTAGTGAGCCAGGGTGTTATGACGTCGCAACTCGCAAGCAAATAATACCACAAAATATTGATTGATTTATTTATAAATAAATAAATAAAAACATATTTTGGGTTAAATATTTAACTGTTATCATTTGCTTGTGACGTGATAACACCCTGGCTCGCTAGCGGTCCCTAGTGGCCAGCTGCTGCATCAACACCAGCTGATAGTTGCTAGCCCCTGCGGCCCCTGTGCGTGTGTTTCTGGTTTCTGGTGTTGTTTGTTGTGTGATTGGTGTGGTGTTTTCGAGGTTTTCCTAAAAAACATTTCATTTTCTGCAATATGCTATCCTGACATTATGCAATAGCATAGTTATAACAAGGGAGCCTTATTACATCAGTTTTTGCTTTGTTTTTCGTTTCGGCGACGCAAGCTATGCTTGAAGCCATCCTTTGAACCTGTCTATACCAATTCAGCTTTTTTACTAGGACAAAGGTAAGCAGTTTTTGTTAAATAGAAATGTCCTGCTGCAAGTCGACATTTATTATTTCATAGCAGTATAATTTTCTTCAATATTTGGATGCTGCAGATTATCATGGTAGCCAAGGCACAAGGTTATTACCATCTTCAGTGAACTCTGCTTTAACATCTCTTGCTGATCCTGATTTATGTATTATTGTTGTCTGGCCTGCAGTAAGAATTTAAATGGCCTGCATTTATTTTATTCAATAAATGTCTAGGATAAATGTTTGTTGACCAATAATGTTTTCTTGAGTAATAACACACCCTGACACTCAGCTGGCAGCCCCTACCATAACCTATGCTGATCTGAATCATAGTTAACTTGATAGGGTAGGGCCAACAACTTGAATTGTAATGAGAGACACATGATAACACCAGACTGTTCATACTATTGGCAATGTAGATAATACTGACACACTTCAGAATGCTGATAGCGTTAAATGTCAGGTGTTTTGATGTGTCCATGTTATGGTCATTTACTATATATTTTCCCCTTTTTCAGGAATGTTTTTTACAAAAACTCTGGCTACTAGTCGTGCTAGAGGACCACAAATTAATATAACATAAGTCTGGGGTGAATTTAAGCACATGGAGACTGGTGTAGTAGCCTATATTCTTGTTGTAACAGGCACTGACATCCATATAATACCTAGACAGCCATCTTGCGCTGTCCGGCTGTTCCCACACTGTGTGGTGGCGCCACCACTAACTCACCAGCCCGGTGGACAAAACATTGTGGCGCGCCATAGGGACCAATGTATAAATGACAAATTTGAACGGCGCCCTGACTGTGCTACGCTTGGAAAAGTGTGCAAAGTACCATCATATTATTTGCTGGAGATTCTAGATTGAGCCAAAACTAATTATAAGGTTCCACCTGGTCATGGAATTTCTGGCAGCTAAAATGATCGGTTACCATGGCCTTATTTGGGATGTAACAATCATGTTATACTGCTCGCTTTCTGTTGCAATTTGCAAATGCGATCTAAGCTTAGTATATGAAGTATATGAAGCTTAGATCGCATTTGCAACAGAAAGTGAACGGTATAACATGGTTTTTACACCCCAAATAAGGCCATGATAACTGATCATGCCAGCTGCTCTCCAGAAATTCCATGACCAGGTGGAACCTTATAATTCGTTTGGGCTGAATCTAGAATCTCCAACGAATAATATGATGCTACTAAGCTACTTTGCACCACTTTTTCCAAGTGTAGCCCAGTCAGGGCGCCATCTAGATTTGCTATTTATACATTGGCCCCTATGGCACCCGCAATGTTTTGCCCCCCAGGACGGCTGACGCCACCACACAGTGTGGGAACAGGCGTCCAGCGTATGCGGCACACAAGTTGGCTGTCTAGGTATTATATTGATGTTAGTGGTAACAGGTCAGACAAACAGTAGGTAGGTACCTACATATCATTCATTCCACAGCAGTGTGGTTAAATGAAGTATGAACATTGTTGAAGGACATGCGAAATTTAATGATTTTTCAGAATTGTGTGATACTTTTTGGAATTTGCCCCCCCCCCCCCCCCAGTGCAGTGTTTAAAAATACTGTTTGGTTAGGTGTGCAGATGAAATAATTACTTTTGAAGGATGAGAAAATTCAGCATGGAAAATGATGATTTTCAAAGAGAATTTGGACCACATCATAAGACATAATAAAAGAAAACAACGGCAACAAAGAGCCTCTTGGGCCCATCCCTCCCTCCCCTACCCTCCCCCTCCACCAGTCTCGCCCCTTCAAATCACCTTACTCTACCTGCATAAAAGAAGGCTAATCCCACGAGTATTTATGAACTAATTCCTTCTCTGTAAAGTATTCATCTAATCTAATTGTGAAGGAAGCAAGTGTCACTGCATCAGCGACATACCCTGGCAGCATATTCCAATGTCCTACAACCCTTCTACTGCAAAATGACTGTTTTAGCCTAGTCCTACTTTGTTTCATAATGAGTTTATGCTGATGACCTCTACATCGATCTTTTTTACAAACACAGTGTGACCTGTGGTGACCTGAAACCTATACTATCAACCTGATCTAAAAATGGAGTACACCCAAGCAATGACAAATTTCAGACCTTTCCTTTGCTTTTCAGTTTGTTCCTCTTCCTAGCTATCGCAGTACCATAAATTCGTCGCCAGGTGCGGCGACATCTCGTTGCCGCTCCGCGGGCACCGGACTGAGCGACGTGGCGCTTCTCATCGTAATGCCGGCAGGTTTTAGTTACGAAACTGATTTTGACTGATTGTATGGGTGTGTGTATGTGTTTGCGTGTGTCAGTGTTTGGTTTGTACTTGTGTGATTTCATTGTATGCTTGTTCTGACCTGTGGTTTAAACTTATGACGTGAGGTTCTAATAGCTACAGGCACATGTGGATGGCCTTAATACAAGTCTGTATCCAGTGTGGGATTTTTCATTTCATGACCTGGTCCCGGATAGTAAAAATCCATATGTGGAGAATAAAATTTATTGTCAGGCAAGTTAATATTTTTTAAATATTTTTTTTGGAAAGTAAAAACATCCTGATTTGTAATAGATATTAAATCCTTCTGATGAAATTTGAATGATAACTACATTGTCAGTAAGATCAGGCGAAAAGAGGGCAAATTTCCTGAACAAATATGAAGAGATAAAAATTATTTGGACCCAAAAAGTCCAGAAAATGGCCCAAATTCCAAGGCTGTCTGTATCTGTATCTGTATAAATATTTTGGGGTTTCTGGAGCGAATTGCTAGAAGCTAAAACTAAAACAATTTTATATTTGATGACATCTGGTGCCTGGTGGTGGTCTCAATATTAACCTGAACAAAAAATAATAGAAATAATTTCGACTTGAATTTAGACGAGAGCCGCTCATGTACTTCGAGGTGTTTTATGATTCAGACACGTGGATGCGAGGTAGTATGGCTGCGAGCCGGTTTCGTACGGTTCTGTTCACATGTGTGCATTGTTCCATTTATGCAACATCCCAGGGGGAAGAAGTTAGCATATGATGTCGCACACTGATGCTCAACATACAATGAGATGCGCGTGAAAATGTGTTCCATGATCAAAGAATCCAGTACTGAACAGCCAGATCGATCGACGAAGGGCGACAACGTGACTTCCGATCAAGTTTGGAAATTTTCTAACTTTTTGCATCCCCAAGATAGTTTTGTCGCATCCCAAAATGGCCTTCTGGATTCGTTCTTGCCTAAACTCGGTGCAATACCCCGGAAATACTCACAACAATCCTGTACGTACAGCAAACATAAATTATTTACAAGTTTGACCTAAATTATGACCTTGACCTTGACCTCGGGTCACAAAGTCATACATATATTTCTTGCTCAGAATTGCCAATCCAATCCACTGGCGTTGACCGCACCTCGATATCTTTACCCAATCCGGAGATATACATGGGTAACGTTTGCAGCGCCACCTATACGTTTTTTTTGCGAGGCTGAAGGGGCATTTAATAGGCTACATCCACTTTTGTTTTTATATCGAAAGGAAATTTCTCAAACTCAATTTGGCTTTGAGCCAAAAATGCAGATTTCACGTAAGAAAAGGTCACAGGATCACAAAAAAAAATAAAAAATAGAGATAGCCAAAAGTTTCCTTGGATCAGGGCGAGTTCATTAGTATGTAGCTTTTGAAGGGAATAGTTCACCTTTAACATGGAGTTTTGAACTGAGATAGCAGATTTGTAGAGCAGATCGAAAAACAGGCTGTGGCGAAATAACTATCTCGCTACGCTAAGTAATGTCGACACAGGACTAGTGGGTTACAAGCAGCCTGCGTATATATGCCTAAAGTCCGTCGTTATTGTGTGCAATAGTTGCCATATCCAAGCTACCATACGCATAACGTCTAAATTGTCACGGAAGTTTTGATGGACATGAAGGAGAAAAGAGAAACATGACCATTTTCGACGGATATCCATCTGTCGTCCAAACAAATGTCATATTCGTTTTTTCAGCTAGAAATACCCCGTATAGCCAAATTTCAAGACAACTTTATCGGTGACCTTATTCTCTTTAAAGGAAATAGTTCACCTTCAACATGGGTTTTGAACTGAAATAGCAGTTTTGTAGCCCGGGTTGAGAAATCCTTATCTGGAACTTTTCTTGGCTGAAAAGACTCCAGCCGAAGATATTTGACTTTTTGGCGAAGGAATGCGGCGCATATATGATGTACCGTACCGTCTGAAAGTGCCAGCACTGGTCTGAGCATGCGCAGACCAATAACGCACACCATAACATTAACAATTTACAACCTTCTGTCCTGAATTGGCGCGATGTAGGACCATTTTTGAAAAGAAAAAAGAAACTGTATTAAAAAATATAAGAAAATCGTGTTCTGAAAAATGTCCGAAGGTGAACTATTTCCTTTAAGGTTTCATTCATGTCGTTTAACTACAAGTTATGGGCCATCAACGAAAGGCCTGCAGTGTGCCCTCTCGAAATTGCCGGAGGCTATAACTCGATTACCGTTGCTCGGCGAGGCAAAATATCTGCACAGTCGTCTTCAGGGCTTAAGACTACCCTGTAGACCCAATCTTAGATGTTTTTTAATATGAGGGTGTAAGGCACTGGACGATCTGTCCTGGAACTTCGTAAATCATAGTTAAATATATGTAACTTTTTACTTTCAATAGTGTTTCCTTCTTATGGCTACCAGAGTGTCTTATGTTGATTAAATAACTTAATGTTGTGCCTGAAACCTCTCCCCCCAAAAAAAAGAAAGAAGAAGACTACTATCTGAGTCTCTGTATGAAGTTGCTTTGAGTGGGTGCAATATGTCATTCAAGTGATTTTTTTTAAGAGATATAAGCTTATTACTTCAAGTTGTGGTTAGTGTGTCATAACCTTCATTGGCTTTTGTTACGGTTGGCCATTAGGTGCTAAACAAGCTGCACATTTTCCCCTGTTCATATTAAGTGTTCTTGTTAGCATACATGTACCATCAAATTTCAATTTGAACACAGAGCAAATTAATTCGCATGTGCTTTTCACACTGAGCTAAAGCAGTGACCCATTTCTGGAAGGGATTGTGGGTTTCACTTGTGTGATACTGTTTGAATGTCATGTGAATGCCTAAGCTGATTCTGGTTGTAGGTATCGCAACTCTCCTGATGTTCCCACTCCACAGTTACGACAGCGTGACTGGGACGCGGATACCAGCACGGCCGCAGATGCTCTGTTCCTTGGTCCCGCTCTAGATTGCGATTGCGCAGCGGGGATCTGTTCCCAAAGTCCGGGTGCATGATAACGTACCTCGTTAAGGACATCACTTTATTCACTATTGCACAATACATAACACAACCGTACTTACACACGCTGAATCTCCACGGCTATCTAAGTTTGATGGGCGCCACATAACCACAACCAGGCAGTTGCGGCGCCCTAACACCCTAATCATCATCATCATCATCATCATCATCATCATCATCATCATCATCATCATCATCATCATCATCATCATCATCATCATCATCATCATCATCATCATCATCATCATCATCATCATCATCATCATCATCATCATCATCATCATCATCATCATCATCATCATCATCATCATCATCATCATCATCATCATCATCATCCATCATCCATCATCCATCATCCATCATCCATCATCCATCATCCATCATCCATCATCCATCATCCATCATCCATCATCCATCATCATCATTATCATATGAACATTTGAATACTTTGATAGCTCTGCCGTCGCCAGAGCTATCCATACATTCAGTCATAAAATCACTAGATTGACGATCTTTAAATGAGTGTCAAATGATTGTGGAGAATCCTCGGTTATGGAGCTGTCTCGGGCGGAAGGGTTCTCGGCGTGGACTCGCTATAACTGCTTCCTCAATCCACACAGTTCTCTAGTAAGGCGTGCAACATTAAATAGGGTTTCCCTGATCCGCACAGCTCAACCTGACGTGATGAGCTAGGTTTCTTGTTCCGTAACGGGCTAGACTTCCAGTCAGGCCTTCTGTGATGAGCAGTACTTCTGGCGAGGCTTTCCGTGATGAGCAGTACTTCTGGCAAGACCTTCCGTGATGCGCAGTACTTCTAGCGAGGCCTTCCGTGATGAGCAGTACTTCTGGCGAGGCCTTCCGTGGTGCGCAGTACTTCTGGCGAGGCCTTCCGTGATGCGCAGGGCCTCAGGTCACCCCTGCTATGACGGGGTTCAAGTGACCTGCCGTGTCGTGCAGGACCTCAGGTGACCTGCCGTGTCGTGCAGGCCTTCAGGTGACCTGCTGTGAGGTGCAGGGGTTCTGCCGGAAGTCCTCAGGTGACCTGCCGTGCCGTGCTGGACCTCAGGTGACCTGTTGTGAGGTGCAGGGGTTCTGCCGGAAGTCCTCAGGTGACCTGCCGTGCCGTGCTGGACCTCAGGTGACCTGCCGTGTCGTGCAGGCCTTCAGGTGAGCTGCCGTGCCGTGCAGGACCTCAGGTGACCTGCCGTGTCGTGCAGGCCTTCAGGTGACCTGCTGTGAGGTGCAGGGGTTCTGCCGGAAGTCCTCAGGTGACCTGCCGTGCCGTGCTGGACCTCAGGTGACCTGTTGTGAGGTGCAGGGGTTCTGCCGGAAGTCCTCAGGTGACCTGCCGTGCCGTGCTGGACCTCAGGTGACCTGTTGTGAGGTGCAGGGGTTCTGCCGGAAGTCCTCAGGTGACCTGCCGTGCCGTGCTGGACCTCAGGTGACCTGTTGTGAGGTGCAGGGGTTCTGCCGGAAGTCCTCAGGTGACCTGCCGTGCCGTGCTGGACCTCAGGTGACCTGCTGTGCCGTGCAGGACCTCAGGTGACCTGTTGTGAGGTGCAGGGGTTCTGCCGGAAGTCCTCAGGTGACCTGCCGTGCCGTGCTGGACCTCAGGTGACCTGTTGTGAGGTGCAGGACCTCAGATGACCTGCTGTGAGGTGCAGGCCTTCAGGTGACCTGCCGTGCCGTGCTGGACCTCAGGTGACCTGCTGTGCCGTGCAGGACCTCAGGTGACCTGCCGTGCCGTGCTGGACCTCAGGTGACCTGCTGTGCCGTGCTGGACCTCAGGTGACCTGCTGTGCCGTGCGGCGTGCAGGACCTCAGGTGACCTGCCGTGCCGTGCTGGACCTCAGGTGACCTGCCGTGCCGTGCTGGACCTCAGGTGACCTGCTGTGCCGTGCAGGCCTTCAGGTGACCTGCCGTGCCGTGCTGGACCTCAGGTGACCTGCCGTGCCGTGCTGGACCTCAGGTGACCTGCTGTGAGGTGCAGGACCTCAGGTGACCTGCCGTGCCGTGCAGGACCTCAGGTGACCTGCCGTGCCGTGCAGGACCTCAGGTGACCTGCTGTGAGGTGCAGGGGTTCTGCCGGAAGTCGAGCCGGAAGCCGTTTCCGGTCCGCTGCTGATCGGAGACGAATCGGACGGCGAACTGGCCGGCCGAGCGGTCTGTGGAGCGGACACGGGGGACACGGGGTTCAGACACGGTCTGCTGGAGCGCTGTGGCAGCACCAGCAGGTGTGTCGGCTCGGCAGTCACGCTCACTGCATCAATGCATGAGATGGGTAAAACCGCGCGATGACTATTCAGGCCAAGGGCGAAGTGCATCCTGTTTGGGAAGTCTGCATAGTTTGCGTGTCTGCCTTATGGGCAGGCGACGGGCACGAAAACTGTTCGCTGTCAGGCTACGGTAACCAGGGGTTAGCACCTGTGACGTCATAGCCTCGACTGGCGTGTGACGTCACCGATACACTGACATGTGACGTCACACAGTCCACTGACGGTGACGTCACTAAGGAGTCGACTGTCCTGTAACGACTTTTAACCAGTGACGTCAATGGCCCGCTGACCTGTGACGACACCGGTCCGCTAACATGTGACGCCACCGGTCGACGGACCTGTGACGCCACTGGTCCACCAACCTGTGACGTCGGCGTTGTCGGTGAGCGTGCTGCTGGCGGCTGCGTCGTTGAGTCGGTCGCCGCAGAGCCGATCCACACTGAGTGCCAGGTAGTCGTGGCGGCATTTGATCGGCCCGATCCCCGCCTGGCCGGACGGTACGGTCGGTACCCCGCCTCCTCCAGCTGCGGCCACGATCCGGGGGTCGATCTCGCCATCTGACATGGCATCACACACAAGCGCGCGGCGGTGGTCCCAGTGTCGCATGCAGTCAGGCGTCCGTCAGGGGGTGGGGTGGGGTACATTGGAGTTGGTCAGTGGAGAGATTTGGGAGTTCGTGTTATGGTAATGGTGGAGAGATTTGGGAGTTCGTGTTATGGTAATGGTGGAGAGATTTGGGAGTTCGTGTTATGGTAATGGTGGAGAGATTTGGGAGTTCGTGTTATGGTAATGGTGGAGAGATTTGGGAGTTCGTGTTATGGTAATGGTGGAGAGATTTGGGAGTTCGTGTTATGGTAATGGTGGAGAGATTTGGGAGTTCGTGTTATGGTAATGGTGGAGAGATTTGGGAGTTCGTGTTATGGTAATGGTGGAGAGATTTGGGAGTTCGTGTTATGGTAATGGTGGAGAGATTTGGGAGTTCGTGTTATGGTAATGGTGGAGAGATTTGGGAGTTCGTGTTATGGTAATGGTGGAGAGATTTGGGAGTTCGTGTTATGGTGATGGTGGAAAGATGGTCAGGAGAAAAAATGGATGTGGGTTAAATGTGGTGATGGATAGCAGGAATGCCATCATTTGTGGGCTGTAGGGTTGAATTAAAGAGCAATTAACGTTCCGTTCTTAGGGCATGCGTTACCTCGTTCGTCAATTATGCGGGGCTCGTCACAGTTTGGCCCAGTATTTGTCACGGTCGCTTTGTCACATAAATGCATATCGGCTCTATCGCCGTCACATGTCCCGCTCCTCACTGTTCCAACAGGTTGGAATATAAACGTTAAGTCAAGGCTGGTTAGGCTGGTTAATTTTACATTTCAGTTTCAGTTAGTTACATTATTTCTGTTTCAGTCGGTTGCACTAATATAATCAATATTTATCGTCTTGCTATTTCATGGATAATATGTATTAGGTGTTGTCTGCAGTATTATGCGAACATTGACATTTTTCGCCTTACTTGAATCATCGTCTTCAAAGTTGACGATGTTGAATTCGTTGGCCATGGCTTGCAATCCGAAGTTGTCAGTCGAGTAGGTGATGCTGCAGAAACCCGACTCCTTCCTGATGCATATCATGTAGTTGAGGTTGTTCTGCGAAGCCGAGCGAATCGCTTCATCAGGTTTCTGTGTAGCTATGAGTGAATATTCATGTCCTAGCATACGGGCGATGTTCTGGCTTGTGCAATACTGGCGATTTCATGTTTAACTTGGTGTGCGGCCTCTGTACCGCCGTCCGCTCGATAAGACCTTAATGAAGGGCTCGACGCGGACGTCCGTTGATTAACGAGGTAGCAAGTCGAGTGTTCTGACAAGGCTTGTCCGGCAAGTGCAGGTGCCCTATGCTACCGGCTGTGTTTAGCGAATGAGTTGTAACGCTGGTGTTCACTTGAAGTCTGTGCAACGAACTGCCCAGCTATCATGTTAAACAACTGCAGAAAGGCATGAACAAAGCCGGGCCTGTCCGGCTCGATAACTGGCGACTTGGGGCGGCATTAATGGGCGCTACATAGCTGCGGCGCCCTTAAACCCAAATCATCATCATCATCACCATGGGGCGTCATTATTCCACTGCTGAAGCGACTCAGGTGACGGCACAGGCGACTGCACAGTTCCCACCCCGACTCCGCGCGTGGCTCACCGTGTACCCTCCGTCTCGCGTCTGTCCCGACTCCGCGCGCGGCTCACCGTGTACCCTCCGTCTCGCGTCTGTCCCGACTCCGCGCGCGTCTCACCGTGTACCCTCCGTCTCGCATCTGTCCCGACTCCGCGCGCGTCTCACCGTGTACCCTCCGTCTCGCGTCTGTCCCGACTCCGCGCGCGTCTCACCGTGTACCCTCCGTCTCGCGCCTGTCCCGACTCCGCGCGTGGCTCACCGTGTACCCTCCGTCTCGCATCTGTCCCGACTCCGCGCGCGTCTCACCGTGTACCCTCCGTCTCGCATCTGTCCCGACTCCGCGCGCGTCTCACCGTGTACCCTCCGTCTCGCGTCTGTCCAGACTCCGCGCGCGTCTCACCGTGTACCCTCCGTCTCGCGCCTGTCCCGACTCCGCGCGTGGCTCACCGTGTACCCTCCGTCTCGCATCTGTCCCGACTCCGCGCGCGTCTCACCGTGTACCCTCCGTCTCGCGTCTGTCCCGGCTGTCCGGTCAGTGCCGCCGGCTGATAGTTGAAGCTGCTGATGCGGCCAGTGCGGCCCGTATGGTACTGCAGGCAGAGCGGCGGCGCGCGGTCGGCGGCCGTTCCCCGTAGCTGGCTGACCCGCACCCGCCAGCGGTGCGGCGCCGCTGATGAGGTGACCACCCGCAGCTGCACCGGACCGGTCCGCTCGCCCACCTCCAGGTACACTGTGGTGTCCGGATAAGTGAGGTCAGAGGGACACGGAGGGAGGGTCAGCTGGAAACGGCTCAGCCCCCAGAGGTGGTACACTGCGGGACACGGAGGGAACGTCAGTAGGACACGGAGGGAGGGTCAGCTGGAAACGGCTCAGCCCCCAGAGGTGGTACACTGCGGGACACGGAGGGAACGTCAGGAGGACACGGAAGAGGGTCAGCTGGAAACGGCTCAGCCCCAGAGATGGTACACTGTAGGACACGGAGGGAACGTCAGGACACGGGGAAGGGTCAGCTGGAAACGGCTCAGCCCCAGAGATGGTACACTGTAGGACACGGAGGGAACGTCAGGACACGGGGGAGGGTCAGCTGGAAACGGCTCAGCCCCAGAGATGTACACTGCGGGACACGGAGGGAACGTCAGGAGGACACGGGGAGAGTGTCAGTTGGAGATGACTCAAGCCACAGAATGGCGCCATATATCCCCGGCAGTTGCGGTGCCCTACCACACATCATCATCAGCAGGCCTTGGAGGCAGTACAGTCTGAAAATAAGTGACGCGATATTTGCATTGATGTATTTATTGTATGACGTGGCTGATTGGAGGTACTCACGTTGCTGTCCGTCGTTTCTGCCACACAGTGGTGGCACCAGGCTGTTGATGTCCTGTCCGCTGACGCTGAACACGTCTTGTTTGCAGGTGCCGCGCGTCGGGCCCGCCATCTACCGACACAGTTCATAACTAAAGCCACAGGTGGGTAATACGTGGATATTGAGTTGGCATAATCAGTACGTTTTTCGTGATACAACATATAGTCCTTACATTTTGGTCGTTCGGTGGCATGTTTGTGAAGGCGTTTGAGTCGAATAACGTTGCAGTGTTATTATGATTTATGCGTATTTCAGGTTATGTTTGATAATTGAATGTTGTTTTGCTTTTCATCGCAATGTGTAGACTGTAGAAAAAAATCACGACACTGCCTTAAGGCTTAGCAAGCACACTAGGCGCTTGCTGATGTTGTGTCTCTTCTCACGTTCCGCCAGTGATGCTGTGCCGTGCCTTCCCTGACCCCCGCCCCGTCCCTCAGTCAGGATGGGCTCGGAGCCGCCGGCGGTGCTGCGCCAGTGCTCGGCGGAGCGGGGGGACGCCGGCCTGGCGCTGGAGCACACCATCACACTGCTGGGTCGCGGCACGGCCGTCACCCGGTTCTGCCTGCGCCGGCGGCCCGAGCGTAAGTCGCTGGCCGTGCGCCGCGAGACTGGCCAGCTCATCAGCCTCAAGGCGAGCGTGCCGGACCGCAGCCGCGTCGACGACTCGGAGGTGCTGCTCGACCTGCGGCTGGTGAAGCAGGTGCGCCGCGGCCGCGTGAGTCGAGAGTTTGAGCGCTGGCCAGAGGACGCGCGCCGCTGCGAGCCGGCCAAGTGCTTCGTCATCAGCTACGGCGCCGGCTTCACGCTCAAGACGCTGTCGGTGGCCTGCCTATCGGAGCGTGAGTGCGACACGTGGCTGCGTGGCCTGGAGGCGCTGGTCCGTGAGGCGCAGGAGACGCCGTACCCGTCACAGGTGATCCGCTGGCTCTTCAAGGAGTTCTACGGCATGGGCGGCGCGGTGACGCTGAAGGATCTGAAGGCGTTCCTACCGCGCGTCAACTGCAAGCTGTCCACAGGGCGGCTCAAGGAGCTCTTTCAGGAGGCCGACGAGGCGAAGAAGGGCCGCATCACGTTCGACGACTTCCTGCGTCTCTACCACCGGATCGTGTGGGATCCGGCGGTACTGGTCGGCGGCGTGGAGCGGCACGTGCGCGCTGAGGAGAACGTGACCGTGTCGGCGTTCTGCCGGTTTCTGGTGGACGAGCAGCAGGACCGACTGGGCCGAGACGATGCGCTGGCCGGCCAGTTCATGCGCGACTACCTGCAGGAGCCGCAGCGGGAAGTCATGGAGCCGTTCTTCACTGCGGATGAGTTCGTCGGCTTCCTCTTCAGCAAGCAGAACGAGTTGTGGGACGCGCGGCACGATGCTGTCACGCAAGACATGACGCGACCACTGGCACACTACTGGATCGCCTCCTCGCACAACACGTACCTCACGGGAGACCAGTTCTCCTCGGATAGCTCTGTGGAGGCGTACGCTCGCTGCCTGCGCGCCGGCTGCCGCTGTATAGAGCTCGACTGCTGGGACGGCCCGGACGCCACGCCGCTCATCTTCCACGGTCACACGCTCACGTCCAAGATCAAGCTGGTGGACGTGGTGCGCTGCATCCGCGACAACGCGTTCGTCACGTCCGAGTTCCCGGTGATCCTGTCCATCGAGGACCACTGCAGCCTGCCGCAGCAGCGCAAGATGGCGGCCGCCTTCCACGAGGTGTTCGGCGACATGTTGCTGACGGCGCCCGTCGACAAGGCGGAGGGCGAGCTCCCCTCGCCGCAGGCGCTGCGCCGTAAGATCCTCATCAAGCACAAGAAGCTGCCGGAGGGTTCGGACGAGGTGGTGGTCACCAGCCAGGATGACGGCTTCGACGGCCTCGACCTCAGCGACAGCCTGAAGAACGGCATCCTCTACCTGGAGGACCAGGTGTACGGCGACTGGACGGCGCACTTCTTCGTGTTGGCCAACCAGCGGCTCTACTTCACCGAGGAGCACTCGGCCGAGCAGAATGACGACGACGGCGAGGACTGTGAACCGCTGCCGCCCAAGGCCAACGTGCCCAACGACGAACTGCACTTTGGCGAGAAGTGGTTCCATGGCCGACTGCAGGGCGGTCGCCTGCGGGCTGAGCAGCTGCTGCGCGAGTACTCGAACCTCGGCAACGGCACGTTCCTGGTGCGAGAGAGCGAGACGTTTGTCGGGGACTACTCACTGTCGTTCTGGCGCAACGGCCGCGTCAACCACTGCCGCATCCGCACGCGGCCAGAGTGGGGCCAGAACAAGGTGTACCTCATCGACACGGTCACGTTCGACTGCCTGTTCAACCTCATCAACCACTACCGCACCAACCCGCTGCGCACGCAGGACTTCACCATGCTGCTGACGGAGCCGGTGCCGCAGCCGAACCAGCACGAGGGCAAGGACTGGTACCACGCCGACTGTTCGCGAGACAAGGCCGAAGAGATGCTGCAGCGCGTACCACAGGAGGGCGCCTTCCTCGTGCGGCCCAGCCAGCGCGACGCTGCGGCGCTGTCTCTGTCGTTCCGTGCCGACCGTCGCATCAAACACTGCCGCGTGCGGCGCGACGGTCGACTCTACGTCATCGGCAACGTCCAATTCGAGAGCCTGGTCGAGCTGGTCAGCTACTACGAGAAGCATCCGCTCTACAAGAAGGTGCGGCTGCGGTACCCGGTGACGGACGAGCTTGTGGCGCGCGCTGCTCTGGAGAAGAACGCTCCGCCGTCCGACGGTCACGCGTCCGGCACCTACATGGACCCGGCCTCGTTCGCGGCCAAGGTGACGGTGCGCGCGCTGCACGACTACCGTGCGCAGCGCGACGACGAGCTCACCTTCTGCAAGCACGCAGTCATCACCAACGTGAGCAAGGAGAACGACGGATGGTGGCGGGGTGACTACGGCGGCCGCCGCCAGCTCTGGTTCCCCAGCAACTACGTCGAGGAGGTGGAGGCGTCCGATGAAGCCGACCCGTCCGTGCTCGGCTCGCTGCAGCAGGGCTCTGTGGCGCTACTGCGCGCGCAGGTGGAGCTGCTCCCCGCCGGGCCACCGGCTGACGGCGCGCCGGCGCTGGAGTGTATCGTGCGCGTGCTGCCGGCCACCTCGCTGACGCCGGTGGACCTCGGCTCTGCCACCTGGGCCGAGGGACGCGACTGGGAGCAGAGGGTCCGTCAGGTGGCGGAGAGCGGGCAGGAGGCGGGCGGCGCGCGGCGCGACATGGAGCGCATCAAACGCATCGCCAAGGAGCTGTCGGCGCTGATTGTCTACTGCCGCACGGAGACGTTCCAACCGGACCGACTGCGCGAATCCCGCGTCTTCCAGGAGATGTCCAGCTTCCCCGAGACCAAGGTGGAGAAGTGGCTGAACCCGCCGCACGTCAAGTTCTTCCTCTGGTACAACCAGATGCAGCTGAGTCGCGTCTACCCCAAGGGCCAGCGCATCGATTCGTCCAACTACAACCCGGTGCCGATGTGGAACGCTGGATCGCAGATGGTCGCGCTCAACTACCAGACTCCGGACCGTGCGATGCAGCTGAACCAGGCGCGCTTCATGCAGAACGGGGGCTGTGGCTACGTGCTGCGACCGGCTTTCATGCAGAGCGAACCGTTCGACCCATTCGACAAGACGACGCTGCCGTTCCCGCCGACCGTGTACGCGCTCCGCATCATCGCCGGGCGCCACCTGAGCAAGCAGGGCCGCGGCATCGTCAGCCCCTTCGTCGACGTCGAGGTGATCGGCGCCGAGTACGACAACTGCAACAAGTACACGACGCGCGTGGTGCCCGACAACGGTCTGGCGCCCGTCTGGAACGAGACGTGCGAGTTCACCGTGCACTGTCCGCCGCTGGCGCTGCTCCGTTTCGCCGTCCACGACGAGGACATGTTCGGAGACCCGAACTTCATCGGCCAGGTGACCTACCCGCTGCAGTGCGTGCGGCCTGGGCTGCGCAGCGTGTCTCTGAAGAACGGCCACGGCGAGCCGCTCGAGCTGGCCTCACTTCTGGTGCACCTGGAGATCCGGCAGACGGAGAAGCCGCCGCCCTCCGTCAGCCAGGCTCTGGAGGGCCTCGTGCTGCCGGCCCCGGACGGAGGGTCGGTGATCGCTCCGCTGCGCGCGCAGTGAGCCGGGTCCCCCCGTCCGTGCACGAACTGGGCGGCCCGGCGGCGCCGTGCGTGTCGTGAGGTGGTCGCCACTGGAGGTCTACAGGCGCGCTGAGGTGCGTAGGAGGTTCGATTATCGGTGTAGCAGGCGGATGTCGCAGGCCCAGTGAGTGCTATAGGCGATTGTGTACTAGTTAACTGGAGAAGCCTTCTGATGGCGAACAAGCTGTGGCAATGGGGCCAGGTTCTGGTGCAGTGTGGCTGGGAGTTGTGTGACCGGGCTTAGAAAAATGCTATCGAATCCGACTAGAGACGATATGCGAGCTTCACTGCGCTTTTAATGAAGCCGCTTGAGCGAGTGCTGTGGGCCTCTGCGGCGTCGACCGGCCTGACGGCTGTACAGTGTGTTAATGGACGAGCGCGTCTGTCTTTCCTATAGATCAGTGCAACTATTGGCGAGGTTTTGTGCGATATATTTTCCACTGCGTTCCGCTTTGTGATGCATATATTGCTCTATATGTGGCGGCGCACCCACTGTGTTTCACACTGCTTGTTCCAGCTGCCGGCGCCGTTATGCTGGTGGGGATGATGCATATTATTTTGACGGGTTTTTGGAGAAGGGCTGCTAGGCGGAGTTTTAGGCGCAATTTTATCCCATGTAATAATGTACTGTCAGTGGGCCAAGCTGCAGCGGCTTGTTATCGTTGGTTTGTTGCCGCTTCCTGCCGTGCCTGGCAGTGGAGGCGCCTGCATGCTATGGCGAACTTGATCTGCGTTGCGTTGTGCATGAGGCGTTCTGAGATGATTATTGGCGACGACTTACGACGACTTAACGATGTCGCCGGTTCCTTTGCTTTACCATTCTGAGCGTCAGAAAAGCATGGGAATCATGACCGTTCGCCTGCCGGACCAGCGAGCGAGCATGTGCTGTTGATGTGATCGCTGCGTGCATGTGCTGAGGGCTTGGGCGGCGTCTGCGTTGGGGTCGGATTAGGCGTCGTGCACCGGAGGCTGGAGCGGGTTGTTGTGCCTTTGCCTGCCGTCTGTCGAGTGTCGAGTGCTGAGTGCTGAGTGTCGAGTGTCGAGTGCTGAGTGTCGAGTGTCGAGTGCTGAGTGCTGAGTGTCGAGTGTCGAGTGCTGAGTGTCGAGTGCTGAGTGTCGAGTGCTGCTGAGTGTCGAGTGTCGAGTGCTGAGTGTCGAGTGCTGAGTGTCGAGTGTCGAGTGTCGAGTGCTGAGTGTCGAGTGCTGAGTGTCGAGTGCTGAGTGTCGAGTGTCGAGTGCTGAGTGTCGAGTGCTGGCTGTCGGTGTCTCTGTGCAGTGTGCATGCCTGGACTGGGTCACGCTCGAGGCTGGAGCTGGAACGGCACACGGCCGCAGTCACGGGACTGTGATCGGTGGTGTGGTGCTATACGAGGAACAAACTGGATCTGGGGAGGAACACAGGCCTCAGCCTACAGACGCACGGGGAGGGAACAAACCTCGGCCGTCCAGGTGCAGTCTGCGCAGTTACGCGCGCCATTCTCAACATGACCTATGCTGCCCGACACTGATTGTGGTGTAACCATCGTTAATTTGTCGCAATATATACTATACACTGATGTGTGTGTGTGGGCGAGGTCGAGGTGTGGGCGTACCTGGAACTCGGCGAGGTCGAGTCGGATCTGCGTGACGTCCGGTGCCGTCTTGTGCACGGTGATGACGCAGGAACGCACCGCCCGGCCCGCTCCCGGGTATTCGGGGTTCACGAAGTAGGTGTTATTGGCGCTCGTCACGCCGCCACATGTCTCAGTCACTGCAAACGACATCATGTGACTCAGTCGCTGGCGCTGCCAATGGCGGCCATGGAATTACCCGTCTCAGTCACTGCAAACGATCGCAGTCGCGTGCCTCACCGCAAATTTGCACCAGCGATTCTCGAACATCCCATTTCGGGTAATGAAGCTTTCGGGTGGGGGTTATGGCGATTGAAGAGCCAAGTAATAATTTACAAATATGTACATTTTGTCAACTGAAGAAAAAAATATACAAGAGCTGTGAATCGTATCAGCTCTGATCTATTTGGCGAAGTCGCACAGTGCAAATCCATCTATGCCAGCTTCTGTTCCACTACCCCAGAGAGTACTGGCAAGCACTGACGGATCCAGCTGTCCGTTTAGGGGGGAGGGGTCGGTGGGAGGTAGGATACACCCTATGAAAACATTGATTTGTGGGCTTCTAGATACACGAGTTTTACACCAAAATCATCTAAACTTTGCCAGGCCATACAAATGCCACATTTGAAGCACAATGCAATCGAAAAACGACAAAAGATATCAAATTGCAACCCCTACAAACTGGCTGTCTCGGATTTTCGAAAAATTTAGTTGTTGACCCCCAAAAACTGAATAATTTTTTTTTTTTTGGGGGGGGGGGAAGTATCCCAAAATCAAAATGTTCTTAAAGATTTTATAAAAAAAAACGGAAGATATGTCAGAGAACCATATCTTGGCAACACTGTACCAAATTTCAAACTGATATCTCCATTTTTGACTGACTTATGACATCTAAAGTATGGGTAACTCATGACGTCATACTTTGAAATTGCGTTTTTGCCTTTTATTGACTAGATACAGACAAATAAATGCCACCACTGTATTTCTGAGACAAAACTGGTCTAGCGACATGCCTTTGTTGTTTAGGTTTAACATTTTGACCTTCGGTAACCTGAAATTGACCTTTACTTCACGTACATGAAGTCAGGTAGTAAAATGACTATCACCATCGAATTATACGTGGAAAATAACTCATGAAACATGTGTTGCATGACGTTCGTAGATATTTTGAGCATAGTGACCTTTTGTGACCTGACCTTGACCTTGGCAAACAATCTCACTTTAGCTCATGCGGGATATGTATCATACCTTTGACAGCACTTTGGGTGAAACTGGTCGCAATCGAAGGCTTTGGATGGAAAGTATGGCCCATAAACTCAAATACGCCGATTTTGACCTTTTACTTGACCGTTACCTGAAATTTGACCTCGCTTTGACATGTTTGAGCATGCTTTAGATTCGTCTCATTGAGAGCTTTCGATTGCCGCCTTGCGCGTCTCGCTGCGATCATTGATTAGGAAGATAACCAGGGGGCGTTTAACGCCCCCCTCCCTCCCCCCCCCCCCCCCCCCAGTCAATGGCGTTCTGCTGAGACCCCAGTCAATGCCGGGTTAAAGGGAGTGTGCCTACTGTTTTGGAATGTCAAAAATATGTTTCATACGGTAAGTAGCTATTAGTTTGATTGTTGTATATGATGAAATTCACATCTGGAGCCCCTTTAGTTTAATTTTCACTTATATTTTTTTTCTTCTTCTTTTTTGTTTCGATATCTATAACACGATCGTCACTATGGTGATGTTATGTAAAACGGCGCACATAAGACAATACAATTACTGTCACATCATGAAAGATAGAAAGACAAGTTTGGCACAGCACGTTCTTGCCACTGTGAACTTTATTATGTCAAGTTTCCTAGCTCTAAAAAAAGAGAAAAAAGAGCGAAGTCCTAAAACTGTAAAATGTGACATTTGATCACCTCTGGTGACCTCAATATTGACCTGACCTAAACAAAATAACGATATACTTTCGATAGAGCTTGTCTCGACCTATCTAACGCCATTTTCTGCTTGTCGTTATGTTGCGTGGTTTTCGAGATCATAGGGGGGGGGGAGTTTCGACGCCCCCCTCGAACTCATATCCGTGAAGTTAGCCAACAGCCAACAAAACGGAAATTTGCAACGGCCGAGTTTTTCGCCTAAAATACGCATGTAGGTCAAGTCGTATACGAGGGTCACGCATCTGATGTTATTTTTAATGCCAAGGTCATAGGTCAAGGTCAAATGCGTAAATAAGGTTGTGTACCCTTATGTGGTACACCGCACGGCCTCGCAATGCCCACCATTCGAAAGGGCGGCACAAAATGAAGGTGGGGTTTTCCTCTGAATTTCGATTTAGGTCACCCAAGGTCAAACTATCAAAATCAACCAAATTCGACCTTATGTACCTTTTTACGGACAAACGGTACACCGCACGGCCTCGCAATGGCCACCATTCGAAAGAGCGGCACAAAATGAAGGTGGGGTTTTCCTCGGAATTTCGATTTAGGTCACCCATCAAGGTCAAACTATCAAAATCAACCAAAATCGACCTTATGTACCTTTTTACGGACAAACAGTACACCGCATGGCCTCGCAATGGCCACCATTCGAAAGAGCGGCACAAAATGAAGGTGGGGTTTTCCTCGGAATTTCGATTTAGGTCACTCAAGGTCACCCATAAAGGTCAAACTATCAAAATCAATCAAAATCGACTTTATGTACCTTTTTACGGACAAACGGTGCTTTGCACAGCTTTTTAAATGGCACCATTCGAAAGAGCGCCTCAAAATGAAGGTGGGGTTTTCTCAGAATTTCGATTAAGGTCACCCAAGGTCACCCATCAAGGTCAAACTATCAAAATCAACCAAATTCGACCTTATGTACCTTTTTACGGACAAACGGTGCTTTGCACGTTTTTTAAATGACACCATTCGAAAGAGCGCCTGAAAATGAAGGTGGGTTTTCCTCGGAATTTCGATTTAGGTCACCCAAGGTCACCCATAAAGGTCGAACTATCAAAATCAATCAAAATCGACTTTATGTACCTTTTTACGGATAAACGGTGCGTTGCACGGCTTTTTGAATGGCACCATTGGAAAGAGCGCCTCAAAATGAAGGTGGAGTTTTCCTCGGAATTTCGATTAAGGTCACCCATGGTCACCCATCATGGTCAAACTATCAAAATCAACCAAAATCGACCTTATGTACCTTTTTACGGACAAACGGTGCTTTGCACGTTTTTTTAATGACACCATTCGAAAGAGCGCCTCAAAGATAAAGTGGGGTTTCCTCGGAATTTCGATTTAGGTCACCCAAGGTCACCCATAAAGGTCAAACTATCAAAATCAATCAAAATCGACTTTATGTACCTTTTTACGGACAAACGGTGCTTTGCACGGCTTTTTAAATGGCACCATTAGAAAGAGCGCCTCAAAATCAAGGTGGAGTTTTTCTCGGAATTTCGATTAAGGTCACCCATGGTCACCCATCAAGGTCAAACTATCAAAATCAACCAAAATCGACCTTATGTACCTTTTTACGGACAAACGGTGCTTTGAACGTTTTTTAATGACACCATTCGAAAGAGCGCCTGAAAGTTAAGGTGGGGTTTCCTCGGAATTGCGATTTAGGTCACCCAAGGTCACCCATAAAGGTCAAACTATCAAAATCAATAAAAATCGACTTTATGTACCTTTTTACAGACAAACGGTGCTTTGCACGGCTTTTTAAATGGCACCATTCGAAATAGCGCCTCAAAATGAAGGTGGGGGTTTCCTCGGAATTTCGATTAAGGTCACCCAAGGTCACCCATCCAGCTAAAACTATCCAAATCAACCAAAATCGACTTTATGTACCTTTTTACGGACAAACGGTGCTTTGCACGGCTTTTTAAATGGCACCATTCGAAAGAGCGCCTCAAAATGAAGGTGGGGTTTTCCTCGGAATTTCGATTAAGGTCACCCAAGGTCACCCATCAAGGTCAAACTATCAAAATCAACCAAAATCGACCTTATGTAACTTTTTACGGACACCTGGTACACCGCAGGGGCTCGCAATGGCCACCATTCGAAAGAGCGGCACAAAATGAAGGTGGGGTTTTCCTCGGAATTTCTATTTAGGTCACCCAAGGTCACCCATAAAGGTCAAACTATCAAAATCAATCAAAATCGACTTTATGTACCTTTTTACGGACAAACGGTGCTATGCACGGCTTTTTAAATGGCACCATTCGAAAGAGCGCCTCAAAATGAAGGTGGGGTTTTCCTCGGAATTTCGATTTAGGTCACCCAAGGTCACCCATCAAGGTCAAACTATCAAAATCAACCAAAATCGACCTTATGTAACTTTTTACGGACACCTGGTACACCGCAGGGGCTCGCAATGGCCACCATTCGAAAGAGCGGCACAAAATGAAGGTGGGGTTTTCCTCGGAATTTCGATTTAGGTCACCCAAGGTCACCCATCAAGGTCAAACTATCAAAATCAACCAAAATCGACCTTATGTACCTTTTTACAGACAAACGGTACACCGCACGGCCTCGCAATGGCCACCATTCGAAAGAGCGGCACAAAATGAAGGTGGGGTTTTCCTCGGAATTTCGATTTAGGTCACCCAAGGTCACCCATCAAGGTCAAACTATCAAAATCAACCAATATCGACCTTATGTACCTTTTTACGGACACACGGTACACCGCACGGCCTCGCAATGGCCACCATTCGAAAGAGCGGCACAAAATGAAGGTGGGGTTTTCCTCGATGGGTTTGACCTTGATGGGTGACCTTGGGTGACCTTAATCGAAATTCCGAGGAAAACCCCACCTTCATTTTGAGGCGCTCTTTCGAATGGTGCCATTTAAAAAGCCGTGCAAAGCACCGTTTGTCCATAAAAAGGTACATAAAGTCGATTTTGATTGATTTTGATAGTTTGACCTTTATAGGTAACCTTGGGTGACTTAAATCGAAATTCCGAGGAAAACCCCACCTTCATTTTGTGCCGCTCTTTCGAATGGTGGCCGTTGCGAGGTCGTGCGGTGTACCGTTTGTCCGTAAAAAGGTACATAAGGTCGATTTTGGTTGATTTTGATAGTTTGACCTTGATCGGTGACCTTGGGTGGCCTTAATCGAAATTCCGAGGAAAACCCCACCTTCATTTTGAGGCGCTCTTTCGAATGGTGCCATTTAAAAAGCCGTGCAAAGCACCGTTTGTCCGTAAAAAGGTACATAAAGTCGATTTTGGTTGATTTTGATAGTTTGTCCTTGATGGGTGACCTTGGGTGACCTTAATCGAAATTCCGAGGAAACCCCACCTTCATTTTGAGGCGCTCTTTCGAATGGTGCCATTTAAAAAGCCGTGCAAAGCACCGTTTGTCCATAAAAAGGTACATAAAGTCGATTTTGGTTGATTTTGATAGTTTGACCTTGATGGGTGACCTTGGGTGACCTTAATCGAAATTCCGAGGAAAACCCACCTTCATTTTGTGCCGCTCTTTCGAATGGTGGCCATTGCGAGGCCGTGCGGTGTACCGTTTGTCCGTAAAAAGGTACATAAGGGTACATAACCTTCTTTACGCATTTGACCTTGACCTATGACCTTGGCATTAAAAATAACATCAGATTCGTGACCCTCGTATGCGACTTGACCTACATGCGTATTTTAGGCGAAAAATTCGGCCGTTGCAAATTTCCGTTTTGTTGGCTGTTGGCTAACTTCACGGACATCTCGAACTCGGCTCCTATATGGCGTACACCAAACCCGAAAACATCGTTCGAAAGCTTGTCCAAAAGCATTTTGAATCTATTGCGGCATTTTTTTAGCAGTTCAATGTTGAGGTCACCAGAGGTCGTCAAAGGTCAAATTTTCCATTTTTAGGACTTCACTCCAGAAACCTCCAGATATCACAGGAACTATGTTAGCTAGGAACAAACGGAAAAAAGCAATGGAAAGCTCTTGAAACATTAAATCGACACGGATCACCACCTGTCCTCAGATTTGAGCTCAGATCAATAGCTTAGGCTCCAGAGCCCATCAAATGTAAACAACTATTTTTTAACAAATGAGTTTTCACAAATTACTTTTTACCTGAATATGATAAGTAAATAATGTTGACGTCATCGTGTTTGTCTTGTCAAGGCGCTTCGAATAATTTGCATGGTGACCAGGTTAGGTCAACTTATATATTTGACCTCAGGTCAAGGTCAAGTGGTGACCCAATTAGGTCATGTTGGACATTGGGAGACGTGCCTCGACGAGACAAACAGATTGGTGACAGTTTCACTTCTCTATCTTTATTTTGTCGAGAGTTATTGACCAAAAAGTGTTGGTGACCTCGGATGACCTCGGCTGACCCTGTAGGGGTCACTGAACGAAAATTGCACCTGGGTCTTCAAGAATGTCTTATGATAACATTATCTCGAATGAATTGGGCTGATGAATTGGGCTGGTGCGTATCCTCAGAATAGGAAGCATTGTAATATTTCCCCATTTACTTATAATGGGTAGGTCACGAAATTGACCCGACCTTAGGTCATTGATACCAAACATCCGAGATACACGAATTTTAGGTACCTAGGACATTATGAAATCATGTAAGTACGATGTCGATCGGCCAAAAACTGTGGCTATGGTGTGACCACAAGCTTCTTTTGGAGCTGGGGTCACGTGACCTGGTCTGGTGACCTGACCTGAGATGACCCGAGGTATTTTTTTAAACATAATGTGGACAATTGATGCCCGAACAGCTATGCTAAAAACGGTGGCGCTGCGCGCCGCCGTTTTTCCGCTATCCTTGAAAAAACCTGAGGGAGGGGGAGGGGCGTCTAAACGCCCCCCCCCCCCCGGCACGGCGCCGGTTAAATCAGCTATCAATACATAGGCAAGCCAAATCCGATGCGTTTTCATAATTGTGTGAGACTTTTTGGAATTTCCACCCCCCCCAACCACCCGTTCTGGATCCGCCAATGCAAAGATCCATGTGGTATTTGTATCATGTGACCCCCACGAGGTAAAATATATTCAACCTGAGTTCATTCGTCATTTTTCTTCCATAACTTTTTTTACCGAGCCAGTAAGGCGCCGTAGTTGGCGATGAACGAGCGAACGCAAAGGAAATGTATGGTGAATTTCAACTCGATCAGGGAAGTAGTTTCTGAGATGAAAATACGTGGTGCACACGTGCGCATGTGCAGAAGCACCCCACCCCTGACTTGTGGGAAAGTGGCGGCTGAGAGATCCCTAACCACACTCCAAATGTGAACACAATCGGCTCAGCAGTTGCCCCCACCCACTCCAAATTGTGTGGCGACGTTCCTGATGCAACATCCCCCGATCTCCCCCACTCTGCCGCCAATGAACAACGCCAATGTTCAAAGGATATTGAATTCAATATATTCCGGAAATAATGTAAAGATACTTATTTTGGCTGGGAAATACTAAAACATAGGAATATCATGACATTTGCATTGGATTTGTATACATTTATCACCAGGTAAACATATTTTATTTTAATTGAATACCTATCAAGCGAAAAATGACATGGAAATACTGAAATCAGGGTGGGCAACATTTCTTGACTGGGGGGGGGGGGGGGGCAAAACGGCTCACTGGGGGGCATTTGCCCCCCCCCCCCCCCAGTTAACATGTTAAAATAGGCCCTTAACTAGGGCGAATCTGGAGAAACAAAGTCTTGGGTCAATTCAGAAAATTATGTTCTATAGACCAGTGTCAATAACCCCAAATAAGCGATGTGAGTAGGCACACTCCCTTTAAGGCTGAGAACACCTGTATTATATTGTATAGTTTGTATACATCTCATTCATCGCGAACGACGGCAAGCATGTGCCTCAGTCACTGCAAATGGCACAAAGACAGCCGATACCGACGTTGATCTGAGTATGTGCGTCTATACTGACAAAGACAGCCGATACCGACGTTGATCTGAGTATATGTGCGTCTATACTGACAAAGACAGCCGATACCGACGTTGATCTGAGCATGTGCGTCTATACTGACAAAGACAGCCGATACCGACGTTGATCTGAGTATGTGCGTCTATACTGACAAAGACAGCCGATACCGACGTTGATCTGAGTATGTGCGTCTATACTGAGACACTACCGACTCACGGACGCAGCAGACGCCGAAGCCGAGTATACAAAGACAGCCGATACCGACGTTGATCTGAGTATGTGCGTCTACTGAGACACTACCGACTCACGGACGCAGCAGGCGCCGAAGCCGTGGGCGCAACTATGAGCCGGTGTTCCCCCGTGTCGAGAGCACTCGGCGGGTAACAGGCAGGTGCCCCAGCCGCCGCTGGCCTCCGAGCCGCACGCGTCGTTAGAGAAGCGTAGCAGGGTCAGCAGCGGCAGGCCTGTAGGCAGGGCAGGCGAGGTCAGGTCAGATCAGATCTAGGTCAGGTCTAGGTGAATGGCCTCGAGTCACAGTTTCGATAGGGTCGTGTCAGATCAAGACAGGTCACCGGTTTCAAATCTTACAGGCTATCTGTTACACCAACATCAGGAATGTGAAATGTCTGGGGAGCTCCGTCAACGTCGGCACATGCGAGGTCATGCAATGTGAGGTCAGATTCCATGAAGGTCACAGGGTTGACTTGCTCTGTGCCTCTGTGTCTCTCATTGGGTTACCTTACCACTGTACATCCCTTGAGATCGGTAACCTGGTAATACCCGATTAGTGGACTCTCACGCAACACAGGAGCTTGTTTATTATGCATCGCTGGTTCATTATACCTGGTTAGAAAACGGCAATGTATTATCATTGACATGCCTTCATAGATTATTTGCAGGGAATGTTTCACCTTTGTATTGGTTCTTAATTGAGAAGGCCATTATCTTTGGCCGTTATTGAAATGTCGAAAATACTAAGGTTACTTTCCCCAAAACTTAGCCGTTTTTAAGCAATTTAATTTATAGTTTGAAAAAATGGAGTCTAGGCTAGTGCCGCCGCTGATTGGCTGCAGACACTTTGTCAGCCAATCCCACTTTCTCAGCCAATCAACGGCGGTATATAGCTCAATAATGACGTCATCATCCCAAATTTAAAACCTTAATTAGTATTAAGTTAAGTGAATTTTCGAGATAAAAAATATCACCGTCGTTTTCTTTCAGCAGCACTTACTTCATATTGTCGACTACAAACAGCGTATATTCGACAACTTTCAGAAAGATGAAACATTCCTTTTAAAGGGATATTGCCACCTCGCAGGTCAATATGGAGTTTTTGGTGTGTATTGGTAGATTAAACGTGTCCGATTTCACCTGCAAAATTTGGTTCCCGAAACTCCGCCCCCCCCCCCCCATTGGATCAAAAAATACATTTGCACCACTCATGATTGGCACACATTCGTAAAATTGGAGTCGCCTCATCACTATTTAGAATCACTTCTTTGCGGACTATGATTTGCTTTTGAATATTGCAAACTCAACATCACTACACAACATCACAACATCACATCAGTGCACTTTAACCCTCGCCCTACGGGGGGGCTGACAGCCCCCCTGAGGTTTTCTTGAATGACTTTTTACACATGCAGCGCATTTTGCTGCAATTTTCGGTAGCTGAGTTTACAACAATTATACGTATGTTGTAAAAAAATAATTGAAATTGGTTGAGTAGTTTGGGAGATAATCATGTTTTGATGACGTCATGTTGGTGGAAAAATGATAAATATTGGGAAAAATGGTAGAAAACAGAGTCTTAAAGGAAATTGCAAACGCAATTCACCAAAGATACAAAATGGCATTCTCTTTAAAATGGCAATCTCAGATTTGCAAAATTTATGTGTTTTGACGCCTAAAATAAAAACAAACTGATTTTTGTGGAAAAATCCCCACAAAATCAAAATTTTCAAAGATTTTAAAAAACGGAATATATGTGCGAGAACTGAGTATGGACAATACCCATACCAAATTTCATAGCAATATCTTCATTTTTGACTGAGTGATGGCTCCCTAAGTGTAAGAAACTGATGACGTCATTTTTGTAATCACTTTTTTTGACTTTTTTTACAAGATACGAACAAATAATTACCTTTTCTGTATTTCTGAGCCAAAACTGGTCCAGGAACGTGCCTTTTTATTTACATTTATTAATTTCTAATTTTGAGGTTTTCTGAAGAGCAAATTCGCTGTTCTGGACGTGGTAAATCCGAGGTCATTCACTTGACCTGGAAGGTCGCCGGTTGACCTGAAACCTCAAAATCGAATACTGTTAGATTCGTCTCATGACAGGCAACATGCTGATTCTACTGCATTGCTCTAAGTTGCTTGGTTTTGAAGTTAACAGGGGGGCCTGTCAGCCCCCCCCCCCCCGCGTAGGGCGAAGGTGAAAAAAGATCCCGTAGGGCGAGGGTTAAAATTAAAATGCGTATACAGTTAATTATATTGTCAACAACAATAACCTCTTTCATAATAAAACATGAATAAAACAGCAAGAATGGCTATGGCTCGACTTTGGGGCCGTAGGAGATGTGTGACCAATGCCTTATAACACAGATAGACTTTTCAAGGTCAAGTGTCGGCGAATTCGGACGTTTCCGCTTTGGGCAGGCGCCAATTTCACAGCCAAACTGGATGAGAGCGCCATCATGAATCTAGTACTGAGCACAGCTAGGACCAACGTTTTGGAGTCAGAACAAAATTGTCGATGCCCTGCTTTAGGTGCTGCAGGAGCAAGTTTGAGCTTGAGCATACACGATTATTGATACCCACCATTCATTTAAGTTGCTTTTTAGAAATCCTCCGGAGGTGGCAATATCCCTCTAACCATTAGGTATACAGCTGGGTGGGTGAAAGTAGGGGAGTGGGCCACGGGGAGTAGGGAGCAGTGTTGGATTTTCAGTTTCATGACCTGGTCCTGGAGAGTAGAAATCCATAGGTGTAGAGTTACTTTTTCTTGTTAATGGGAAATAATGACCTTTTCCCACAAAAATGGAGTTAGCACTTGAAATCGACATACGAGGCCAATATATGATGTAAATTCATCGCATTTTGCATATACAAATTGCTTCCGAGAGATATTTCAAGTTAATCTTGATAAGCGCTCCACACTTTTAACGACCGGTTCTTGCCAAGTACTTTTCGGTTTCCATCAAACTCTGGGCTTTTCCCGTATTGCTTTTTTACGTAATGGCGTGGAAAATATATTTTGCGGTCTGCTTGTTGTCATTATATACCCGCCCATCCATTACAATTAACAACCGTTGAAAACAAAGAACTGGGAATTCAATCGAAGCTCATCGATGCACGTCGACGGCGACCTATGTAGTGTCGGCGATTTGTTTCGAAGTGCCCATTCAACAACGTTGACCAGATTGATACAAAAGCGCCAGTGTGTCGCTTTCCAATAGTGGAGGCAAAATCCGATCATTATTTTCCCAAACTTCCAACTTTGAATTAGGGAATAGTTGTATTTAATTCTTAAATTTAGATCACATCATCTTAATACCATAACGGTAGCCAAATAAATTGTTGCTAACAAAATCAAAAGGTCATTATTTCCGTTTAATAAAATTAATATTTAAATTTGACAATTTATTTTACCTGGAAAATAACCAAATTTTGATTTGTAATAGATATTAAATCCTTGCGAGGACAATGGTATGATATTTGAACTACAATGTCGGTAAGGTCAGGCGAAAAGAGAACATTTTCAGAACAAAATGAAGAGAGACAAATTATTTTGACCCAAAAAGTCCAGAAAATGACCAAAATTCCAAGAATGGTAGGGAGCGGAGCGAGGACGCCGAGGCGTGAGCAGTATGGTGACGCACAGAGACGCCGGGGTTCATCAAGCCTCCCGAGGTACGCATCCTGACCTTCCGGCTATGCTACGATAAACGGTGCAAACGTTGACACACAGAGACGCTGGGGTTCATCAAGCCTCCCGAGGGGCGCATCCTGACCTTCCGGCTATGCTACGACAAACGGTGCCCGTGCCCGCTCCGCCTGCCACCCAGTCGCCCACACACTGACCGGCCCAACACGTGATCTTCGCATCCATCTAATCTCCGTCCCAAATGACTTCCTCCAGGACAATATTGCCATGGAGGAAGTCATTTGGGACATGGGTCAGGCAGTGGCGTCGCCGAACATTTTTGAGTGGGGGGGGGGGGGGGGGGGTCGGCTGAAATAACGAAAAAATGCACCACCATTTTTTGCGTGTATTACGTCTTTGCAGCATTTTGTTATGTGGATTGCCATGTTATAGTAGGTACTTGTTACTTAGCGCCGTCAAACGGTGCGATTTTGTTACGGGTTTTCCTGATAAAACCCAGAAATATAGGCGGTGGGCCATGTATAGGATAAGAAGCTGAACATGCTATAAATTCAATTCAGCGTTACGAGGAACCGAATACGATGACGATGGCTTCGTTATGATGACGGTCACTGATATGACTCCGCGACGCGGCGTTAAAATGGTAATTTTAGGGCGTGGAAAACGAAATTTTAATATTGGAACCAGACCGTGAGTGGAGCCTCAGGTAACCCCTTTTCCTGGTTACACATCTCGGTATGATTAAAAATATTGAAATGAATGTAGTATTTCATATACATTATCCTGGGATAGTCAATTACAATGGCCGGTGGCAGTCACTGCTCAATAGTACATATGATAATAATAACTGCATACATATGAACCAAACTGTAACAGGCAACAAGCACGTACTGCCGGCGCGGTGCCACAGGCACCCAGCGCCGGCTCCGCTCCAGCGGCGGGTCTGGCAACTACGGTGTAACAGGCAACTAGTAAAAGTGCAAATGGTTTGAAAGCCGCAAGGAGCAGAACGACTTTTCCGCGCACAAATGGTCCCTGTGGATCTGGAGGTGCCTGGGGGCGATGGCTTGGGGAGATGGTCCTGGTCTGGTTCCCACTATTAGCTCTTCGGTCCAGCAAGCTGGGCACCGCTGGAGCAGCTTCCGGGTGCCAATTCCCGCGTCTTTGCGTTCGTGTCGCCTTTTTTGGAACTCGGCAGACTAGCTAAACATGTAGCCCGCTTGAAAGTTAATATTTTATGAAGGGAGTGGGCCCTGATGGAATTTATTTTCCCATTTTCCGAATTTGTATAAGCAATTGCGAAACTTGTGTCATGCCGCGAAGCGGCGCGAAATTTCCACTTTTTGACTGTGGATAGCTGAACTTTGACTGCTGCAAAGACCATTTTTACGATAAATTGTTAACTTCCCCCGCAAAAAGTGGTGTGGGGGAAGGGGAAAAGGGTCAACCACCTTTTCCACTTTTTGACCCTCCACTCTCAGAAGGAGGTTCTGAGAGTGGAGGGTCGGGGGGACCGTCCCCCCGACCCTCCCGTCGGCGACGCCCCTGCATGTTACGGATGAAATTGCCTTCGTTTTCCTTTCAGAGCAGCGGTGTGTCGAAGGGAAAAGGAAGGAAATTGCATCCGTTACTCAATGAGCCCATTTCCACGTCACGGGGGTGTAGGATCCTATTCAGTTGAGGGGGCTTCAGCCCCCTCTCCCCCCCCCCCCAACTTGGCTTCAGCCATCCCAACTTGGACGAGGAAGTGGGTCAAATGCGGGGAGAAATCTGTATTTTGGTGGATTTTGATGGTACTTTAAGCGATTTTCCCAGCTCAGCCCCCCCCCAACTTTTTCTAGAGCAGCTAAGCCCCTGCCACGCCGTATTTTTCATATTCCAATCTTGATTTTAATAGGAATTACATGCAAACTAGAATCAGCTTCCGCCATAAAAAGTGTGTTGGGGGGGGGGGGGGGGGGAGGGGGGGTCGTCCGCCATAAAAAAGTGTGTGGGTCAACCCCCTGGCTTTAAAAAAGTGTGTGTGTGTGTGGGGGGGGGGGGGGGTCGCGACCCCCCACCGTCAGCGACGCCCCTGGGGACAGGAGCATATGCACTCACAAAATCGCTACACACGACCCGGGCGTCAACTCCTGCCACAGGGGTTAATTTGGAAATTTACTCATGCATGGGGTGTCATTGTTGATGCTTCGCTATCTACACCCATGTCAGACACCTGCGTGGTGTGTCAGTGCCGACCACCATCGCATTGTGTGTTCGTCACCGCTGCATGTGGTGTCGAGGTTTCGCAATACTCATGAGGGGGGTGTCGATTGGCGCCTCAGCCGGGCGTATTGCAGGAGTTCGTTCACCACTGGGAGAGGTGTGACGGTCGCCGCTGCCTGGGGTGTCGTGACGTAGACGCACGCAGACGGCGGCGCGGCTTTGGCTGCGCGCGCATCACTGCCGGCCGGCCGCGCCGCCGCGCCCACGCAGTTACGCCGCGGGCCTAGCCGCGGCAGGTTGTTCACGAGTGCGTGCGTCGATCGTTGTCAGTGTTCAAGTTGCCGTTGAGTTGCGAAAGGATGTCAATCGTGCTGTCGTGGTCGGAGTTATAAGTACTTAATTGTGAGTTGTCAGTGCGTTCTTTCTTGCGTTCTTTTGATCTTAGAAATGTAGTTAGTTGTGACTTCGTGATCGATAAACATTAGGTATGATAGCGTCTATATGTTTCGTGCCCTCCCGTCACAACCAATTGTATTGCTTATCCGGTCGGAGCTGCACCGACCAAGCTTCTATAAACATATGAATATACGTAGCTGACTGTTGATCCATATGAACTATGATGATTTATGAGTATGCTTGATCATGCTGATTTGTGATGCTGATGTGAATACATGGATCAGTTTACAATAATTAACGGTTTTGTTAATACAATGGTTTTGCACGGGAATGTACTAATTTTTAGTTGCTCAGATTGGGAAGATTGGCGCGAGTGGTCAGAGTCAGGTCAGAGTGCTCAGATTGTCATGAGTCTTGCAAGTTGCGACACGTCTCTGAGCCGGCGCCCGGCGGCGGCTGCCGCCCGCCATGCGTCTACGTCACGACACCCCAAGCAGCGGCGACCGTTACACCTCTCCCAGTGGTGAACGAACTCCTGCAATACGCCCGGCTGAGGCGTCAATCGACACCCCCGCATGAGTATTGCGACACCTCGACACCCCATGCAGCGGTGACGTTACGCCTTTCCCAATGGTAAACGAACTCCCCCAATACGCCCGGCTGAGGCGTCAATCGACACCCCACGCATGAGTATTGCGACACCTCGACACCCGAAGCAGCGGATATCAAGGGTGTTCCGTTAAACCTATACATCCCATGCAGCGGCGATCAAGGTTTTGTCCGGTACACCTCCCTGAGTGCTAAACAAAACACATTCCGGGCGACGTATTTTATGTTGTGTGGGCATCACACGGGCTAGGGGTGTTGACACCCTGCGCAGGTGTTGATTTTTTTGTGAGTGTGCTTCCGAGCGCCCCTCCTCAGAAACCAGGTAATAGTAGCATTTCCCTTAAAGGGAATATTTCACCTTTCTGAAATTTGTCAAGTATACGCTGGTTGTAGCCTTGTAGGGTGATTTAAGCTTCTTTGCTTTTGCACCTTTCTGATTTACTTTCATATTTTGTTTAATTTATGTTCAATACACTTGATGATGATGATGATGCAGTCGAAAATATGAAGTAAGTGCTGTTGAAAACGATGGTGATATTTTTTCTCTCTCGAAAAGTCACTTAACTTTAAACCAATGAAGTTTTTTTGGGTAATTTAGGATGATGTCATTATTGAGCTATAGAGAGCTATGGAGAAAACTTTTACGCTGCTAAATATATGGCACAATCGTTTCAGACAATTCTGACGACTTAAATACAAACATTGTGGAACTGTGTCCTCTACGCAAAACACAATGACGAGTGCGAGCATTGCGATAGCTCAATATTTATTTATTAAAAAAAACAGTCAATCTATAACTGAGACTTCAAACCACTCGAAACACTTCAACTTGGACCGCAACCTATCGCGTTGGCCGTTGTTTACATCGTACTCGCAGCGGGTAATCCAGCCAATGTTCCAGAAATACAGGTCGTCTGACTTCCAGGACCAACAATATTGAAGTGGCTGTCAGCCAATCAGCGGCGGCACTACCATAGACCCTATTTTGCAGATTCGAAATTCAATTGCTTAAAAACGGATAATTTTGGGAGAAAATGACCTTAATCGTGACCTTTATTGACTTTACTTGGCTGTGACTGTGCTGACTTTAGAAGATGTTTCACCTTTCTGAAAGTTGTCAAATATACGCTGGTTGTAGTCGAAAATATGAAGTAAATCCTGCTGAAAACGATGGTGATGTTTTTTTCTCTCTAGAAAGGTTACTTAACTTTATACAAATTAAGTTTTTAAATTTGAATGATGACGTCATTATTGAACTATAAACCGCCGCTGATTGGCTGACAAACTGGGATTGGCTGACAAAGTCGCTGTCAGCTAATCTGCGGCGGCACTAGCCTAGACCCCATTTTGCAAACTCTAAATTGAATTGCTTAAAAACGGCTAAGTTTTTGGGAAAATGACCTTAGTATTTTCGACATTTCAATAACGGCCAAAGATAATGGCTATCTCAGTTAACAACTAATACAAAGGTGAAACATTCCCCTTAAATGACTGAGTCAATTAAGAGTTAATGAAGTTCCATTAACAGGTACTCTAATATTCCTCTGAAATGACTAACAATCATTCCATGAACCCTTAGCGTGTAACTGTTCGAGTAAGGTAACCCTATCCGGAGTATCTCACCCAGCGACATGGCCGGCTGTCAAATCCCCATCTGCACATGCGCAACTTACGGACAAACTTGTGCTGTGGCCAACCGCTGACAGTTTCGATCTCCGCACCCGTCACGACTCCGACAACATGATTGCCGACGACAGCGCTGGAGCTGACTCGTGCTGCCGTGCGACTCGCGGAGCCTGCGTGACTCGCGGAGCCTGCGTGACTCGCGGAGCCTGCGTGACTCGCGGAGCCTGCGTGACTCGCGGAGCCTGTGTGACTCGCGAAGCCTGTGTGAATCGCGGAGTCTGCCTGTCGAGCGTCGGAGTCGCTGCCTGGCGGATTTCTCGTCACCGACACACGATAGCTCGCCTCCGTCGAGCGGTTCTGCACAGCTGCAGCTGCCGCCTGTCGCATGTCTCTCCACTCCTGCTCTCTTGCCGGGGTCGCAGCGTTGACCTCGAGGGCACCGAGATGACCCCAGTGCAGTATGCTAATCTCAGCTTCAACTGCCGCCTCGGTGTCGGACCAGATGCTGCTGTTGGTGAGCACACTCTGGTCCCGGTGCGGAGCTGCTGCCGGTGAGCGGCCCCGCTGTGTCCCGCCCTGTTCCCAGTTCATCGACGCTTCTGCGTTGGAAGCGGTGGCGGACGCGGCGGCTGGCAGCGGTCCTCGTCTCGGTCGGCCCCGGTACCGGCGCTGGTAGTACTCAGCGCTGCGGTGGCCCCAGCCGACACCAGTCCGGTCGGCTACCGTCAGCGGCAGCAGACAGCTCATTAACAGCAGCAGCAGAAGAAGAAGCGGCAGCGGAAGAGGCAGCGACGAGGAACGCAGACTCGCCGCCATCAGCACGGTCAGACCATCGTTTCCGGCGCACAGAGAACGTCGCTGACTTTAGAAGACGCTGACGCAGACTCGCCGCCATCAGCACGGTCAGACCATCGTTTCCGGCGCACAGAGAACGTCGCTGACTTTAGAAGTGGGTGGCTTCTGTCGCGGAATGATGCCTCAATCGGATCGGCTACATATCGGTCCGGTCAAACTTGAGAGGTCAGGTTGTCGGCTCACCCACTGTTTCTGCTGTAAGAACAGACAGTATTGTAGATTGGAGTCACAGTTATAATAGATAGGTTGACTTGATGGGGGAATTGTGGAATATTGATAGCCGTTATATCCGTGATCGTGATGTGAGCTCACCACTAACACTCGCTGCAGTGGTCGCCTGTACACGTTGAAGCCACTGCTCAGAACACTCGTCCTGTCTCGACCCGCTCCCACCAGCGACTGGACGCACATCGCTCGTCCTCCTGGCTTGGTGACGGCATCTGCCGGTCACGCTCGGTGACCCCAGGTCACGCCTGATGACCTCCGGTCACGGCCGGCGCGCGCGCCCAGCCGCCGACACGCCTCCGTCGTCGACTGTCCGCCGGCAAAACAAAAACGGAAAGGAAGCGCCACCCGGCACGCATCGAAATCGAAAGCGGACCGCCGCAGCCCAATCTCACTTTACGGCCACGGCCACGGCCCACTCCCCTCCAGGGAGACACTTCCGTGCAGACAGCAGGGGGACGGCGGAGAAAGGAACTGGTGGGCTGCGGCTCAACCCAGCTGCGGGCTGCAGCCCAGGCCAGCTGCGGCCTGCAGCCCAGCCCAGCCCTGGCGGAAGTAATAATGTGAATATATTAACCCGGCAGTCACTGGGGGTATACTCTGTACACGACACACTGGGGGGGGGGGGGGGGGGGGGGTAGCCCCCTGGTATCTTCAGAACCAATGATCGCAGCGGAACGCGTAAGGCGGCATTCTAAAGCGCTCAATGAGATAAACCTAACGCACATTTAAACAGTTTAAATTAAGGTCACATGTCAGGTCACGGTCAAGTCAAACGTCAAAATCGAGGTATTTGAGCTTATGGACAATACTTACCATCCATGGCCTTAGATTGCGCCTATGATCACCCAAAGTGCTGTCAAAGGTATGATACATATCTCACATGAGCTAAAGTGAGATCGTTGGAAAAGATCAAGGTCAAGGTCAGGTCACAAAAGGTCAAAAATGTGAAATTCATAAATCTAAATGAAAAACCATGTTTCTATATTAGTTTTATATAACAAATACAGTGTTGGCAATTATTTGTCTGTATCTGGTCAATAAAAGCCAAAAACGCAATTTCAAAATATGACGTCATGATTTACCCGTACGATTGATTTACCCGTCATGATTTACCCGTACGTCATGATTTACCCGTATGCCATGTCAGTCAAAAAAGATGATATCGTTTCGAAATTTGGTATGGTAGTTGCCCATATGTCGTTATTTGATATGTATTCCGTCTTTTTTAAAATATCTTTGAAAAATTTGATTTTGTGGGCATTTTTCAAAAAGCACTTACAAACAAAAAATGGGTCAAAAACCAAAATTTTCGAAATTGAGAGATAGCTGGTTTGTAGCCCTTCCAATTTTCTACCTTTAAGCGTTTTTCGATTGCATTTTGCTTTAAATGTGGCATTTGTACGGCTTGGCAAAGTTTTGCTGATTTTTGTGTCAAAATCGTGTTAAGTGACGTCACTAAATTAACTATATCTCAAACAATTTCTGACGAAATTGCTTCATTTTTGCACAAAAGGTGTAAAATGATGCCCGGAGAGGTACTGCAAGCTTGGCGTTGATATCTGTATTAATTGTTGAGATATTCTTAATATTCCTAAGGGGGGCTTGGGGGGCAACGTGCCCTGACTAGTGACTCGCGGGTTAAGATACAGTCTCTGGAATTAATTAGGTTGAATCAGTTATAAATAATAAAAACTGATTCAGTCATAATTACTATTGACTCCAACACAAATCTAGCAAATGTCTTTTCCATCTCGACCTAGTTTGATAAGTGAACATGTGGCAGCATCATCGGTGATATCAGGTCAATGAAACGCCCGTATGGCCGAGGGCTGAGCGGGCGCTTTCTGATAAAGTTTCTGAAATGACACAGAACGGGTGCTCACGTGCGCACGTGCATCTTGACTTAGCTATGTACCGATACGGGTAAAAAGTTGGTAGGTAGTTATACTCTAGTTTCCAGCACAATTTCAAGTCGTTAGATATAATAGTTTCAGATATATATAATATAATGTGATATGTAATAAATGTGAAAATGGACTGAACGGAGTTTGCACTACACGCATGGCGATTTACAAAATCACTAGTCTGGCGTGTAGAAGTATAGGGATACAAGCCACCTATATAGGGCAGTCTAGACGTCCCAGTAGGGTCCGATTTAATGAGCATTTGGGTGACGCTCGTCTTCGGAAACCTGACACCGGTCTGGGGGACCACACCAAAGAAATAAATAAGACCAAAGAACAAAGAAATAAATAGCAACTTTTACATAGATATCCTCACCACTAAAGAACATGAAGCCGACCTGCGCATAGCTGAATCTGTTTATATTAGGGAAAGCAACCCTACGATGAACACTAAATCCAGGTCTTGGTGCCTTACGAAACATGTGATTTAGGTTCCCGTTGTTGTTTTTTTTTCTCTCGACTTTTAGGAATCTTTAATAGTTTACGGCTCAATTGAGTCGGTATAAATATTGTAACCACAAATCCTCTGTTAGCTACTTTCAACATGACTCGTATACGTTACGGTGAATGATTGTTATCTATCGATTGTCTTACCTTGTTGTGCCTTTGTACGAGAGATGACTTAGCAGTGTATGATTTGCAGAGTAAACGGTTATGACAGCGTATGTCAGTATAGTGCATCGACAGCGTATGTATGCATCGACAGTGTTTTAGTACGTAAGCGATGAAATGTTCCCACTAGAGGACGTGTTGAAGTGGTTGACTCGTGACAGTGTTCTTGTTTTTTTTACGCAAGAACTGTGATGTTTTCATCATTCTCTGATGTTGATTTGTTAATCGAAACGCGTTAGAATTGTTCGGCTTTTCTTTTGATTAAAATAATATATTATTAGCACAAATTATCATTTTGTACAACTTGTGTACTATATAATATAGCTCTGCACTGCACATGGCCATTGGGTCACACTAAGGATGAATGTTTCATATGATTACCGAGCGGGCGCGAAGCGCCCGTGAGGTTTCTCGTCAACTTACTAGACAAATTTACATTTGACCCGGCCGACCCGGCCCGAACCAGGATAATAGACAACCCGAACTGGCCCGAACCGGCCCGACCCACCCAACCCGGCCCGACCCGGCCATACAGACGCTTTTTCGGAAGCTAATAACTTTGCAACCACTGCTCCGATTGAGATCGGGTTTTCACCATTGGTGATTGGATAGGACCATCAAATCAATTTTGATTTTGTTATGGTGCGTTCTGATAGGAGTGGTACCACAGCGCGTGGCACCCGCAAACGTCGAAATGAACAAAATCATTCTTGATCAAAAATGGCTTGATTTATCTAAGCTTTCGTTGTTTTATACGCTGAAGCATGCAGCGCTCAGGACGTACTCCCTTTTGGCGGATTCGAGAAAGGAGATCATGTACGATTTAATAAAACTTAATTTTTATGTTGGCATGCATGGTGGCCTGGCAATTTGTATGGGGGACTAAACGGACTAAAAGGACTATGTGTTACTACCACGTGTGCTCCCGTACCGTTTCATATTTCACACCTGTTTTAGCTTTACCAGTGTGCGTCCACTCGGTCATCTCCCAAAAAGGCGTTTTACTGGTATACTGATGTGATTGAGTCATTAATGACTGCTTCATTATTGTCTGTCACAATTCGGTTGCCGGCCGTTTGTGACACATTTTCAGGAACTCATCAGCTGTGCATTGTCCGCGTGAAGGATAATTGGTGGCACCATTGCACTGTACCGTTGAAAGTGACACATGGTGTATGTATGTCGTCACAGTCGTCAGTCTGGAAGCCCATCGAGCTGCCGCCCTGACCCAATGTCATCACCGCGCACCAGTGCAGTCGTCATTAGTCAGCGCGGGCCGTCAGCGCCGCATGTGACGTCACCGGGCCGTGCTGATGTGAGAGGCGCGCGGACCGCTGATGACTCCGGAGAGCAAGTAGCGCCACTTGCGAAATCGAAAATAACGTGGAAGTAGGTTCCTCCCTTGTTTGCTTCGCCCGAGTTCAAATAAACACGCTTAGCGTACAACACAAATTCCAGCCCAAAGTGTTGGATGTCCTCCCCAGTGACTTCCTCCCAGTGATCGTTTTTTAGATCGACCACAGGGGCGGATCCAGGATTTTTTTGCGAGGGGGTGGCAGGGCATAGGGGTGCATTTTTCGGTGAACAGGGGCGCATTTTTTTTCCGGGGAACAAGGGCGCATTTTTTTCCGGGAAATTGGGGCGCCGTTTCTTCAAACATACCCAGGGGCGGATCTAAGGATTTTTTCCGAAGGGGGAGGGGGGCGGCTGACCCAGGGGGTGGCATTTTTGCCGTCAAAGGGGACGCCATGGGCCTAGAGGAGCGTTAAAGGCTAATTAATAAACTACATTTGCCTGCCAAAATTGTCCATTCTCTTACGCTTACTCATTTGCAGTTTTTCTCTCGAAAAAGCAAATTATAAATGTATTTAAAAAAGATACTGAATTTATTTGTATAGCACTTTCACACGTAGGTATGCCGTCCGTCAGTAGCACGCATTTTCATCAGCAGCACGTATATTCCAGTGCCATCGTGGATGTG
>JAXIVJ010009091.1:0-52569 GCA_036785665.1 Chirona hameri
TCTGCCAGCGTGGGGTGCAGTGTCTGCCAGCGTGGGGTGCAGTGTCTGCCAGCGTGGGGTGCAGTGTCTGCCAGGGTGGGGTGCACTGTGCAGTGTCTGCCAGGGTGGGGTGCAATGTGTAGTGTCTCCCAGGGTGGGGTGCACTGTGCAGTGTCTGCCAGGAAGGGGTGCACTGTGCAGTGTTTGCCAGGGTGGGGTGCACTGTGCAGTGTCTGCCAGCGTGGGGTGCACTGTGTAGTGTGTCTGCCAGCGTGAGGTGCACTGTGCAGTGTCTCCCAGGGTGGGGTACACTGCGCTGCAGTGTCTGCCAGGGTGGGGTGTGCACTGTGCAGTGTCTGCCAAGGTGGGGTGCACTGTGTAGTGTCTCCCAGGGTGAGGTGCACTGTGCAGTGTCTGCCAGGGTGGGGTGCACTGTGCTGCATTGTCTGCCAGGGTGGGGTGCACTGTGCAGTGTCTGCCAGGGTAGGGTGCACTGTGCAGTGTTTGCCAGGGTGGAGTGCACTGTGCAGTGTCTGCCAGCGTGGGTTGCAGTGTCTGCTAGCGTGGGGTGCACTGTGCAGTGTCTCCCAGGTTGGGGTGCACTGTGTAGTGTCTCCCAGGGTGGGGTGCACTGTGCAGTGTCTGCCAAGGTGGGGTGTACTGTGCTGCAGTGTCTGCCAGGGTGGGGTGCACTGTGCAGTGTCTGCCAGGGTGGGGTGTAATGTGTAGTGTCTTCCAGGGTGGGGTGCACTGTGCAGTGTCTGCCAGAGTGGTGTGCACTGTGTAGTGTCTCCCAGGGTGGGGTGCACTGTGCAGTGTCTGCCAGGGTGGGATGCACTGTGCAGTATTTGGCAGGGTGGGATGCACTGTGCAGTGTCTGCCAGGGTGTGGTGCACTGTGCAGTGTCTGCCAGGGTGGGGTGCACTGTGCAGTGTCTGCCAGGGTGGGGTACATTGTGCAGTGTCTGCCAGGGTGGGGTGCACTGTGCAGTGTCTGCCAGGGTGGGGTGCAGTGTCTGCCAGCGTGGGGTGCACTGTGCAGTGTCGGTCAGGGTGGGGTGCACTGTGCAGTGTCTGCCAGGGTGGGGTGCACTGTGCAGTGTCTGCCAGGGTGGGGTGCACCGTGTAGTGTCTCCCAGGGTGGGGTGCACTGTGCAGTGTCTGCCAGGGTGGGATGTACTGTGCAGTGTTTGGCAGGGTGGGGTGCACTGTGCAGTGTCTGCCAGGGTGGGGTGCACTGTGCAGTGTCTACCAGGGTGGGGTGCACTGTGCAGTGTCTGCCAGGGTGGAATGCACTGTGCAGTGTCTGCCAGCGTGGGGTGCACTGTGCAGTGTCTGCCAGGGTGGGGTGCACTGTGCAGTGTCTGCCAGGGTGGGGTGCAGTGTCTGCCAGCGTGAGGTGCACTGTGCAGTGTCTGCCAGGGTGGGGTGCACTGCGCAGTGTCTGCCAGGGTGGGGTGTAGTGTCTGCCAGGGTGGGTGCACTGTGTAGTGTCTCCCAGGGTAGGGTGCACCGTGCAGTGTCTGCCAGGGTGGGGTACACTGTGCAGTGTCTGCCAGCGTGGGGTGCAGTGTGCAGTGTCTGCCAGCGTGGGGTGCACTGTGCAGTGTCTGCCAGGGTGGAGTACACTGTGCAGTGTCTGCCAAAGTGGGGTGCAGTGTCTGCCAGCGTAGGGTGCACTGTGCAGTGTCTGCCAGGGTGGGGTACACTGTGCAGTGTCTGCCAGAGTGGGGTGCACTGTGCAGTGTCTGCCAGCGTGGGGTGCACTGTGCAGTGTCTGCCAGGGTGGAGTACACTGTGCAGTGTCTGCCAAAGTGGGGTGCAGTGTCTGCCAGTGTGGGTTGCACTGTGCAGTGTCTGCCAGGGTGGGGTGCAGTGTCTGCCAGCGTGGGGTGCACTGTGCAGTGTCTGCCAGGGTGGGGTACACTGTGCAGTGTCTGCCAGCGTGGGTTGCACTGTGCAGTGTCTGCCAGGGTGGAGTACACTGTGCAGTGTCTGCCAGGGTGGGGTGCAGTATCTGCCAGCGTGGGGTGCAGTGTCTGCCAGCGTGGGGTGCACTGTGCAGTTTCTGCCAGCGTGGGGGGCACTGTGCAGTGTCTGCCAGGGTGGGGTGCACTGTGCAGTGTCTGCCAGGGTGAGGTGCAGTGTCTGTCAGGGTGGGGTGCACTGTGCAGTGTCTCTCAGTGTGGGGTCACTGTGCAGTGTCTGCCAGCGTGGGGTGCACTATGTAGTGTGTGTCTGCCAGCGTGGGGTGCACTGTGCAGTGTCTGCCAGGGTGGGGTGCACTGTGCAGTGTCTGCCAGGGTGGGGTGCAGTGTCTGCCAGGGTGGGGTTCAGTGTCTGCCAGGGTGGGGTGCAGTGTCTGCCAGCGTGGGGTGCACTGTGCAGTGGCTGTCAGTGTGGGGTGAACTGTGCAGTGTCTACCAGCGTGGGGTGCAGTGTCTGCCAACGTGGGGTGCAGTGTCTGCCAGCGTGGGGTGCAGTGTCTGCCAGGGTGGGGTGCACTGTGCAGTGTCTGCCAGGGTGGGGTGCACTGTGCAGTGTCTCCCAGGGTGGGGTGCACTGTGCAGTGTCTGCCAGGGTGGGGTGCACTGTGCAGTGTTTGCCAGGGTGGGGTGCACTGTGCAGTGTCTGCCAGGGTGGGGTGCACTGTGCAGTGTCTGCCAGCGTATGGTGCACTGTGTAGTGTGTGTCAGCTAGCGTGGTGTGCATTGTGCAGTGTCTCCCAGGGTGGGGTGCACTGTGCAGTGTCTGCCAGGGTGAGGTGCAGTGTCTGCCAGGGTGGGGTTCAGTGTCTGCCAGGGTGGGGTGCAGTGTCTGCCAGTGTGGGGTGCACTGTGCAGTGGCTGTCAGGGTGGGGTGCACTGTGCAGTGTCTGCCAGGGTGGGGTGCACTGTGCAGTGTTTGCCAGGGTGGGGTGCACTGTGCAGTGTCTGCCAGCGTGTGGTGCACTGTGTAGTGTGTGTCAGCTAGCGTGGGGTGCACTGTGCAGTGTCTCCCAGGGTGGGGTGCACTGTGCTGCAGTGTCTGCCAGGGTGGGGTGTGCACTGTGCAGTGTCTGACAGGGTGGGGTGCACTGTGTAGTGTCTCCCAGGGTGGGGTGCACTGTGAAGTGTCTGCCAAGGTGGGGTGTACTGTGCTGCAGTGTCTGCCAGGGTGGGGTGCACTGTGTAGTGTCTGCCAGGGTGGAGTACACTGTGCAGTGTCTGCCAGGGTGGGGTGCACTGTGCAGTGTCTGCCAGGGTTGGGTGCACTGTGCAGTGTCTGCCAGGGTGGGGCGCACTGTGTAGTGTCTCCCGGGGTGGAATGCACTGTGCAGTGTCTGCCAGGGTGGGGTGCAGTGTCTGCCAGGGTGGGGTGCACTGTGCAGTGTTTGCCAGGGTGGAATGCACTGTGCAGTGTCTGCCAGCGTGGAGTGCACTGTGCAGTGTCTGCCAGGGGGGGGGGTGCATTGTGCAGTGTCTGCCAGGGTGGGGTGCAGTGTCTGCCAGCGTGAGGTGCACTGTGCAGTGTCTGCCAGGGTGGGGTGCGGTGTCTGCCAGGGTGGGGTGCGGTGTCTGCCAGGGTGGGGTGCACTGTGCAGTGTATGCGAGGGTGGGGTGCACTGTGCAGTGTCTGCCAGGGTGGGGTTCAGTGTCTGCCAGCGTCGGGTGCACTGTGTAGTGTCTCCCAGGGTGGGGTGCACTGTGCAATGTCTGCCAGGGTGGGGTGCAGTGTCTGCCAGGGTGGGTGCCCTGTGTAGTGTCTCCCAGGGTGGGGTGCACTGTGCAGTGTCTGCCATGGTGGAGTGCACTGTGCAGTGTCTGCCAGGGTGGGGTGCACTGTGCAGTGTCTGCCAGGCTGAGGTGCAGTGTCTGCCAGGGTGGGGTTCAGTGTCTGCCAGGGTGGGGTGCAGTGTCTGCCAGTGTGGGGTGCACTGTACAGTGTCTGCCAGGGTGGGGTGCACTGTGCAGTGTTTGCCAGGGTGGGGTGCACTGTGCAATGTCTGCCAGCGTGTGGTGCACTGTGTAGTGTGTGTCAGCTAGCGTGGGGTGCACTGTGCAGTGTCTCCCAGGGTGGGGTGCACTGTGCTGCAGTGTCTGCCATGGTGGGGTGTGCACTGTGCAGTGTCTGACAGGGTGGGATGCACTGTGTAGTGTCTCCCAGGGTGGGGTGCACTGTGAAGTGTCTGCCAAGGTGGGGTGTACTGTGCTGCAGTGTCTGCCAGGGTGGGGTGCACTGTGTAGTGTCTGCCAGGGTGGAGTACACTGTGCAGTGTCTGCCAGGGTGGGGTGCAGTGTCTGCCAGCGTGGGGTGCACTGTGCAGTGTCGGTCAGGGTGGGGTGCACTGTGCAGTGTATGCCAGGGTGGGGTGCACTGTGCAGTGTCTGCCAGGGTGGGGTGCACTGTGTAGTGTCTGCCAGGGTGGGGTGCACTGTGCAGTGTCTGCCAGGGTGAGGTGCAGTGTCTGCCAGGGTGGGGTTCAGTGTCTGCCAGGGTGGGGTGCAGTGTCTGCCAGCGTGGGGTGCAGTGTCTGCCAGCGTGGGGTGCAGTGTCTGCCAGCGTGGGGTGCAGTGTCTGCCAGCGTGGGGTGCAGTGTCTGCCAGGGTGGGGTGCACTGTGCAGTGTCTGCCAGGGTGGGGTGCAATGCGTAGTGTCTCCCAGGGTGGGGTGCACTGTGCAGTGTCTGCCAGGAAGGGGTGCACTGTGCAGTGTTTGCCAGGGTGGGGTGCACTGTGCAGTGTCTGCCAGCGTGGGGTACACTGTGTAGTGTGTCTGCCAGCGTGAGGTGCACTGTGCAGTGTTTGCCAGGGTGGGGTGCACTGTGCAGTGTCTGCCAGGGTGGGGTGCAGTGTCTGCCAGGGTGGGTGCACTGTGTAGTGTCTCCCAGGGTGGGGTGCACTGTGCAGTGTCTGCCAGGGTTGGGTGCACTGTGCAGTGTCTGCCAGGGTGGGGCGCACTGTGTAGTGTCTCCCAGGGTGGAATGCACTGTGCAGTGTCTGCCAGGGTGGGGTGCAGTGTCTGCCAGGGTGGGGTGCACTGTGCAGTGTCTGCCAGGGTGGGGTGCACTGTGCAGTGTCTGCCAGGGTGGAATGCACTGTGCAGTGTCTGCCAGCGTGGGGTGCACTGTGCAGTGTCTGCCAGGGTGGGGTGCACTGTGCAGTGTCTGCCAGGGTGGGGTGCAGTGTCTGCCAGCTTGAGGTGCACTGTGCAGTGTCTGCCAGGGTGGGGTGCACTGTGCAGTGTCTGCCAGGGTGGGGTGTAGTGTCTGCCAGGGTGGGTGCACTGTGTAGTGTCTCCCAGGGTGGGGTGCACCGTGCAGTGTCTTTCAGGGTGGGGTACACTGTGCAGTGTCTGCCAGCGTGGGGTGCACTGTGCAGTGTCTGCCAGCGAGGGGTGCACTGTGCAGTGTCTGCCAGGGTGCAGTACACTGTGCAGTGTCTGCCAAAGTGGGGTGCAGTGTCTGCCAGTGTGGGTTGCACTGTGCAGTGTCTGCCAGGGTGGGGTGCAGTGTCTGCCAGCGTGGGGTGCACTGTGCAGTGTCTGCCAGGGTGGGGTACACTGTGCAGTGTCTGCCAGCGTGGGTTGCACTGTGCAGTGTCTGCCAGGGTGGGGTGCAGTGTCTGCCAGCGTGGGGTGCACTGTGCAGTGTCTGCCAGGGTGGAGTACACTGTGCAGTGTCTGCCAGGGTGGGGTGCAGTGTCTGCCAGCGCGGGGTGCAGTGTCTGCCAGCGTGGGGTGCACTGTGCAGTTTCTGCCAGCGCGGGGGGCACTGTGCAGTGTCTGCCAGGGTGGGGTGCACTGTGCAGTGTCTGCCAGGGTGGGGTGCAGTTTCTGTCAGGGTGGGGTGCACTGTGCAGTGTCTCTCAGGGTGGGGTCACTGTGCAGTGTCTGCCAGCGTGGGGTGCACTATGTAGTGTGTGTCTGCCAGCGTGGGGTGCACTGTGCAGTGTCTGCCAGGGTGGGGTGCACTGTGCAGTGTCTGCCAGGGTGGGGTGCAGTGTCTGCCAGGGTGGGGTTCAGTGTCTGCCAGGGTGGGGTGCAGTGTCTGCCAGCGTGGGGTGCACTGTGCAGTGGCTGTCAGTGTGGGGTGAACTGTGCAGTGTCTACCAGCGTGGGGTGCAGTGTCTGCCAACGTGGGGTGCAGTGTCTGCCAGCGTGGGGTGCAGTGTCTGCCAGGGTATGGTGCACTGTGCAGTGTCTGCCAGCATGTGGTGCACTGTGTAGTGTGTGTCAGCTAGCGTGGGGTGCACTGTGCAGTGTCTCCCAGGGTGGGGTGCACTGTGCTGCAGTGTCTGCCAGGGTGGGGTGTGCACTGTGCAGTGTCTGACAGGGTGGGGTGCACTGTGTAGTGTCTCCCAGGGTGGGGTGCACTGTGAAGTGTCTGCCAAGGTGGGGTGTACTGTGCTGCAGTGTCTGCCAGGGTGGGGTGCACTGTGTAGTGTCTGCCAGGGTGGAGTACACTGTGCAGTGTCTGCCAGGGTGGGGTGCAGTGTCTGCCAGAGTGGGGTGCACTGTGCAGTGTCGGTCAGGGTGGGGTGCACTGTGCAGTGTCTGCCAGGGTGGGGTGCACTGTGCAGTGTCTGCCAGGGTGGGGTGCACTGTGTAGTGTCTGCCAGGGTGGGGTGCACTGTGCAGTGTCTGCCAGGGTGAGGTGCAGTGTCTGCCAGGGTGGGGTTCAGTGTCTGCCAGGGTGGGGTGCAGTGTCTGCCAGCGTGGGGTGCAGTGTCTGCCAGCGTGGGGTGCAGTGTCTGCCAGCGTGGGGTGCAGTGTCTGCCAGCGTGGGGTGCAGTGTCTGCCAGGGTGGGGTGCACTGTGCAGTGTCTGCCAGGGTGGGGTGCAATGTGTAGTGTCTCCCAGGGTGGGGTGCACTGTGCAGTGTCTGCCAGGAAGGGGTGCACTGTGCAGTGTTTGCCAGGGTGGGGTGCACTGTGCAGTGTCTGCCAGCGTGGGGTGCACTGTGTAGTGTGTCTGCCAGCGTGAGGTGCACTGTGCAGTGTCTCCCAGGGTGGGGTACACTGCGCTGCAGTGTCTGCCAGGGTGGGGTGTGCACTGTGCAGTGTCTGCCAAGGTGGGGTGCACTGTGTAGTGTCTCCCAGGGTGAGGTGCACTGTGCAGTGTCTGCCAGGGTGGGGTGCACTGTGCTGCATTGTCTGCCAGGGTGGGGTGCACTGTGCAGTGTCTGCCAGGGTAGGGTGCACTGTGCAGTGTTTGCCAGGGTGGAGTGCACTGTGCAGTGTCTGCCAGCGTGGGTTGCAGTGTCTGCTAGCGTGGGGTGCACTGTGCAGTGTCTCCCAGGTTGGGGTGCACTGTGTAGTGTCTCCCAGGGTGGGGTGCACTGTGCAGTGTCTGCCAAGGTGGGGTGTACTGTGCTGCAGTGTCTGCCAGGGTGGGGTGCACTGTGCAGTGTCTGCCAGGGTGGGGTGTAATGTGTAGTGTCTTCCAGGGTGGGGTGCACTGTGCAGTGTCTGCCAGAGTGGTGTGCACTGTGTAGTGTCTCCCAGGGTGGGGTGCACTGTGCAGTGTCTGCCAGGGTGGGATGCACTGTGCAGTATTTGGCAGGGTGGGATGCACTGTGCAGTGTCTGCCAGGGTGTGGTGCACTGTGCAGTGTCTGCCAGGGTGGGGTGCACTGTGCAGTGTCTGCCAGGGTGGGGTACATTGTGCAGTGTCTGCCAGGGTGGGGTGCACTGTGCAGTGTCTGCCAGGGTGGGGTGCAGTGTCTGCCAGCGTGGGGTGCACTGTGCAGTGTCGGTCAGGGTGGGGTGCACTGTGCAGTGTCTGCCAGGGTGGGGTGCACTGTGCAGTGTCTGCCAGGGTGGGGTGCACCGTGTAGTGTCTCCCAGGGTGGGGTGCACTGTGCAGTGTCTGCCAGGGTGGGATGTACTGTGCAGTGTTTGGCAGGGTGGGGTGCACTGTGCAGTGTCTGCCAGGGTGGGGTGCACTGTGCAGTGTCTACCAGGGTGGGGTGCACTGTGCAGTGTCTGCCAGGGTGGAATGCACTGTGCAGTGTCTGCCAGCGTGGGGTGCACTGTGCAGTGTCTGCCAGGGTGGGGTGCACTGTGCAGTGTCTGCCAGGGTGGGGTGCAGTGTCTGCCAGCGTGAGGTGCACTGTGCAGTGTCTGCCAGGGTGGGGTGCACTGCGCAGTGTCTGCCAGGGTGGGGTGTAGTGTCTGCCAGGGTGGGTGCACTGTGTAGTGTCTCCCAGGGTAGGGTGCACCGTGCAGTGTCTGCCAGGGTGGGGTACACTGTGCAGTGTCTGCCAGCGTGGGGTGCAGTGTGCAGTGTCTGCCAGCGTGGGGTGCACTGTGCAGTGTCTGCCAGGGTGGAGTACACTGTGCAGTGTCTGCCAAAGTGGAGTGCAGTGTCTGCCAGCGTAGGGTGCACTGTGCAGTGTCTGCCAGGGTGGGGTACACTGTGCAGTGTCTGCCAGAGTGGGGTGCACTGTGCAGTGTCTGCCAGCGTGGGGTGCACTGTGCAGTGTCTGCCAGGGTGGAGTACACTGTGCAGTGTCTGCCAAAGTGGGGTGCAGTGTCTGCCAGTGTGGGTTGCACTGTGCAGTGTCTGCCAGGGTGGGGTGCAGTGTCTGCCAGCGTGGGGTGCACTGTGCAGTGTCTGCCAGGGTGGGGTACACTGTGCAGTGTCTGCCAGCGTGGGTTGCACTGTGCAGTGTCTGCCAGGGTGGAGTACACTGTGCAGTGTCTGCCAGGGTGGGGTGCAGTATCTGCCAGCGTGGGGTGCAGTGTCTGCCAGCGTGGGGTGCACTGTGCAGTTTCTGCCAGCGTGGGGGGCACTGTGCAGTGTCTGCCAGGGTGGGGTGCACTGTGCAGTGTCTGCCAGGGTGAGGTGCAGTGTCTGTCAGGGTGGGGTGCACTGTGCAGTGTCTCTCAGTGTGGGGTCACTGTGCAGTGTCTGTCAGCGTGGGGTGCACTATGTAGTGTGTGTCTGCCAGCGTGGGGTGCACTGTGCAGTGTCTGCCAGGGTGGGGTGCACTGTGCAGTGTCTGCCAGGGTGGGGTGCAGTGTCTGCCAGGGTGGGGTTCAGTGTCTGCCAGGGTGGGGTGCAGTGTCTGCCAGCGTGGGGTGCACTGTGCAGTGGCTGTCAGTGTGGGGTGAACTGTGCAGTGTCTACCAGCGTGGGGTGCAGTGTCTGCCAACGTGGGGTGCAGTGTCTGCCAGCGTGGGGTGCAGTGTCTGCCAGGGTGGGGTGCACTGTGCAGTGTCTGCCAGGGTGGGGTGCACTGTGCAGTGTCTCCCAGGGTGGGGTGCACTGTGCAGTGTCTGCCAGGGTGGGGTGCACTGTGCAGTGTTTGCCAGGGTGGGGTGCACTGTGCAGTGTCTGCCAGGGTGGGGTGCACTGTGCAGTGTCTGCCAGCGTATGGTGCACTGTGTAGTGTGTGTCAGCTAGCGTGGTGTGCATTGTGCAGTGTCTCCCAGGGTGGGGTGCACTGTGCAGTGTCTGCCAGGGTGAGGTGCAGTGTCTGCCAGGGTGGGGTTCAGTGTCTGCCAGGGTGGGGTGCAGTGTCTGCCAGTGTGGGGTGCACTGTGCAGTGGCTGTCAGGGTGGGGTGCACTGTGCAGTGTCTGCCAGGGTGGGGTGCACTGTGCAGTGTTTGCCAGGGTGGGGTGCACTGTGCAGTGTCTGCCAGCGTGTGGTGCACTGTGTAGTGTGTGTCAGCTAGCGTGGGGTGCACTGTGCAGTGTCTCCCAGGGTGGGGTGCACTGTGCTGCAGTGTCTGCCAGGGTGGGGTGTGCACTGTGCAGTGTCTGACAGGGTGGGGTGCACTGTGTAGTGTCTCCCAGGGTGGGGTGCACTGTGAAGTGTCTGCCAAGGTGGGGTGTACTGTGCTGCAGTGTCTGCCAGGGTGGGGTGCACTGTGTAGTGTCTGCCAGGGTGGAGTACACTGTGCAGTGTCTGCCAGGGTGGGGTGCACTGTGCAGTGTCTGCCAGGGTTGGGTGCACTGTGCAGTGTCTGCCAGGGTGGGGCGCACTGTGTAGTGTCTCCCGGGGTGGAATGCACTGTGCAGTGTCTGCCAGGGTGGGGTGCAGTGTCTGCCAGGGTGGGGTGCACTGTGCAGTGTTTGCCAGGGTGGAATGCACTGTGCAGTGTCTGCCAGCGTGGAGTGCACTGTGCAGTGTCTGCCAGGGGGGGGGGGTGCATTGTGCAGTGTCTGCCAGGGTGGGGTGCAGTGTCTGCCAGCGTGAGGTGCACTGTGCAGTGTCTGCCAGGGTGGGGTGCGGTGTCTGCCAGGGTGGGGTGCGGTGTCTGCCAGGGTGGGGTGCACTGTGCAGTGTATGCGAGGGTGGGGTGCACTGTGCAGTGTCTGCCAGGGTGGGGTTCAGTGTCTGCCAGCGTCGGGTGCACTGTGTAGTGTCTCCCAGGGTGGGGTGCACTGTGCAATGTCTGCCAGGGTGGGGTGCAGTGTCTGCCAGGGTGGGTGCCCTGTGTAGTGTCTCCCAGGGTGGGGTGCACTGTGCAGTGTCTGCCATGGTGGAGTGCACTGTGCAGTGTCTGCCAGGGTGGGGTGCACTGTGCAGTGTCTGCCAGGCTGAGGTGCAGTGTCTGCCAGGGTGGGGTTCAGTGTCTGCCAGGGTGGGGTGCAGTGTCTGCCAGTGTGGGGTGCACTGTACAGTGTCTGCCAGGGTGGGGTGCACTGTGCAGTGTTTGCCAGGGTGGGGTGCACTGTGCAATGTCTGCCAGCGTGTGGTGCACTGTGTAGTGTGTGTCAGCTAGCGTGGGGTGCACTGTGCAGTGTCTCCCAGGGTGGGGTGCACTGTGCTGCAGTGTCTGCCATGGTGGGGTGTGCACTGTGCAGTGTCTGACAGGGTGGGATGCACTGTGTAGTGTCTCCCAGGGTGGGGTGCACTGTGAAGTGTCTGCCAAGGTGGGGTGTACTGTGCTGCAGTGTCTGCCAGGGTGGGGTGCACTGTGTAGTGTCTGCCAGGGTGGAGTACACTGTGCAGTGTCTGCCAGGGTGGGGTGCAGTGTCTGCCAGCGTGGGGTGCACTGTGCAGTGTCGGTCAGGGTGGGGTGCACTGTGCAGTGTATGCCAGGGTGGGGTGCACTGTGCAGTGTCTGCCAGGGTGGGGTGCACTGTGTAGTGTCTGCCAGGGTGGGGTGCACTGTGCAGTGTCTGCCAGGGTGAGGTGCAGTGTCTGCCAGGGTGGGGTTCAGTGTCTGCCAGGGTGGGGTGCAGTGTCTGCCAGCGTGGGGTGCAGTGTCTGCCAGCGTGGGGTGCAGTGTCTGCCAGCGTGGGGTGCAGTGTCTGCCAGCGTGGGGTGCAGTGTCTGCCAGGGTGGGGTGCACTGTGCAGTGTCTGCCAGGGTGGGGTGCAATGCGTAGTGTCTCCCAGGGTGGGGTGCACTGTGCAGTGTCTGCCAGGAAGGGGTGCACTGTGCAGTGTTTGCCAGGGTGGGGTGCACTGTGCAGTGTCTGCCAGCGTGGGGTACACTGTGTAGTGTGTCTGCCAGCGTGAGGTGCACTGTGCAGTGTTTGCCAGGGTGGGGTGCACTGTGCAGTGTCTGCCAGGGTGGGGTGCAGTGTCTGCCAGGGTGGGTGCACTGTGTAGTGTCTCCCAGGGTGGGGTGCACTGTGCAGTGTCTGCCAGGGTTGGGTGCACTGTGCAGTGTCTGCCAGGGTGGGGCGCACTGTGTAGTGTCTCCCAGGGTGGAATGCACTGTGCAGTGTCTGCCAGGGTGGGGTGCAGTGTCTGCCAGGGTGGGGTGCACTGTGCAGTGTCTGCCAGGGTGGGGTGCACTGTGCAGTGTCTGCCAGGGTGGAATGCACTGTGCAGTGTCTGCCAGCGTGGGGTGCACTGTGCAGTGTCTGCCAGGGTGGGGTGCACTGTGCAGTGTCTGCCAGGGTGGGGTGCAGTGTCTGCCAGCTTGAGGTGCACTGTGCAGTGTCTGCCAGGGTGGGGTGCACTGTGCAGTGTCTGCCAGGGTGGGGTGTAGTGTCTGCCAGGGTGGGTGCACTGTGTAGTGTCTCCCAGGGTGGGGTGCACCGTGCAGTGTCTTTCAGGGTGGGGTACACTGTGCAGTGTCTGCCAGCGTGGGGTGCACTGTGCAGTGTCTGCCAGCGAGGGGTGCACTGTGCAGTGTCTGCCAGGGTGCAGTACACTGTGCAGTGTCTGCCAAAGTGGGGTGCAGTGTCTGCCAGTGTGGGTTGCACTGTGCAGTGTCTGCCAGGGTGGGGTGCAGTGTCTGCCAGCGTGGGGTGCACTGTGCAGTGTCTGCCAGGGTGGGGTACACTGTGCAGTGTCTGCCAGCGTGGGTTGCACTGTGCAGTGTCTGCCAGGGTGGGGTGCAGTGTCTGCCAGCGTGGGGTGCACTGTGCAGTGTCTGCCAGGGTGGAGTACACTGTGCAGTGTCTGCCAGGGTGGGGTGCAGTGTCTGCCAGCGCGGGGTGCAGTGTCTGCCAGCGTGGGGTGCACTGTGCAGTTTCTGCCAGCGCGGGGGGCACTGTGCAGTGTCTGCCAGGGTGGGGTGCACTGTGCAGTGTCTGCCAGGGTGGGGTGCAGTTTCTGTCAGGGTGGGGTGCACTGTGCAGTGTCTCTCAGGGTGGGGTCACTGTGCAGTGTCTGCCAGCGTGGGGTGCACTATGTAGTGTGTGTCTGCCAGCGTGGGGTGCACTGTGCAGTGTCTGCCAGGGTGGGGTGCACTGTGCAGTGTCTGCCAGGGTGGGGTGCAGTGTCTGCCAGGGTGGGGTTCAGTGTCTGCCAGGGTGGGGTGCAGTGTCTGCCAGCGTGGGGTGCACTGTGCAGTGGCTGTCAGTGTGGGGTGAACTGTGCAGTGTCTACCAGCGTGGGGTGCAGTGTCTGCCAACGTGGGGTGCAGTGTCTGCCAGCGTGGGGTGCAGTGTCTGCCAGGGTAGGGTGCACTGTGCAGTGTCTGCCAGCATGTGGTGCACTGTGTAGTGTGTGTCAGCTAGCGTGGGGTGCACTGTGCAGTGTCTCCCAGGGTGGGGTGCACTGTGCTGCAGTGTCTGCCAGGGTGGGGTGTGCACTGTGCAGTGTCTGACAGGGTGGGGTGCACTGTGTAGTGTCTGCCAGGGTGGAGTACACTGTGCAGTGTCTGCCAGGGTGGGGTGCAGTGTCTGCCAGAGTGGGGTGCACTGTGCAGTGTCGGTCAGGGTGGGGTGCACTGTGCAGTGTCTGCCAGGGTGGGGTGCACTGTGCAGTGTCTGCCAGGGTGGGGTGCACTGTGTAGTGTCTGCCAGGGTGGGGTGCACTGTGCAGTGTCTGCCTGGGTGAGGTGCAGTGTCTGCCAGGGTGGGGTTCAGTGTCTGCCAGGGTGGGGTGCAGTGTCTGCCAGCGTGGGGTGCAGTGTCTGCCAGCGTGGGGTTCAGTGTCTGCCAGCGTGGGGTGCAGTGTCTGCCAGGGTGGGGTGCACTGTGCAGTGTCTGCCAGGGTGGGGTGCAATGTGTAGTGTCTCCCAGGGTGGGGTGCACTGTGCAGTGTCTGCCAGGAAGGGGTGCACTGTGCAGTGTTTGCCAGGGTGGGGTGCACTGTGCAGTGTCTGCCAGCGTGGGGTGCACTGTGTAGTGTGTCTGCCAGCGTGAGGTGCACTGTGCAGTGTCTCCCAGGGTGGGGTACACTGCGCTGCAGTGTCTGCCAGGGTGGGGTGTGCACTGTGCAGTGTCTGCCAAGGTGGGGTGCACTGTGTAGTGTCTCCCAGGGTGAGGTGCACTGTGCAGTGTCTGCCAGGGTGGGGTGCACTGTGCTGCATTGTCTGCCAGGGTGGGGTGCACTGTGCAGTGTCTGCCAGGGTAGGGTGCACTGTGCAGTGTTTGCCAGGGTGGAGTGCACTGTGCAGTGTCTGCCAGCGTGGGTTGCAGTGTCTGCTAGCGTGGGGTGCACTGTGCAGTGTCTCCCAGGTTGGGGTGCACTGTGTAGTGTCTCCCAGGGTGGGGTGCACTGTGCAGTGTCTGCCAAGGTGGGGTGTACTGTGCTGCAGTGTCTGCCAGGGTGGGGTGCACTGTGCAGTGTCTGCCAGGGTGGGGTGCAATGTGTAGTGTCTCCCAGGGTGGGGTGCACTGTGCAGTGTCTGCCAGAGTGGTGTGCACTGTGTAGTGTCTCCCAGGGTGGGGTGCACTGTGCAGTGTCTTCCAGGGTGGGATGCACTGTGCAGTATTTGGCAGGGTGGGATGCACTGTGCAGTGTCTGCCAGGGTGTGGTGCACTGTGCAGTGTCTGCCAGGGTGGGGTGCACTGTGCAGTGTCTGCCAGGGTGGGGTACATTGTGCAGTGTCTGCCAGGGTGGGGTGCACTGTGCAGTGTCTGCCAGGGTGGGGTGCAGTGTCTGCCAGCGTGGGGTGCACTGTGCAGTGTCGGTCAGGGTGGGGTGCACTGTGCAGTGTCTGCCAGGGTGGGGTGCACTGTGCAGTGTCTGCCAGGGTGGGGTGCACCGTGTAGTGTCTCCCAGGGTGGGGTGCACTGTGCAGTGTCTGCCAGGGTGGGATGCACTGTGCAGTGTTTGGCAGGGTGGGGTGCACTGTGCAGTGTCTGCCAGGGTGGGGTGCACTGTGCAGTGTCTGCCAGGGTGGGGTGCACTGTGCAGTGTCTGCCAGCGTGGGGTGCACTGTGCAGTGTCTGCCAGGGTGGGGTGCACTGTGCAGTGTCTGCCAGGGTGGGGTGCAGTGTCTGCCAGCGTGAGGTGCACTGTGCAGTGTCTGCCAGGGTGGGGTGCACTGTGCAGTGTCTGCCAGGGTGGGGTGTAGTGTCTGCCAGGGTGGGTGCACTGTGTAGTGTCTCCCAGGGTAGGGTGCACCGTGCAGTGTCTGCCAGGGTGGGGTACACTGTGCAGTGTCTGCCAGCGTGGGGTGCAGTGTGCAGTGTCTGCCAGCGTGGGGTGCACTGTGCAGTGTCTGCCAGGGTGGAGTACACTGTGCAGTGTCTGCCAAAGTGGGGTGCAGTGTCTGCCAGCGTAGGGTGCACTGTGCAGTGTCTGCCAGGGTGGGGTACACTGTGCAGTGTCTGCCAGAGTGGGGTGCACTGTGCAGTGTCTGCCAGCGTGGGGTGCACTGTGCAGTGTCTGCCAGGGTGGAGTACACTGTGCAGTGTCTGCCAAAGTGGGGTGCAGTGTCTGCCAGTGTGGGTTGCACTGTGCAGTGTCTGCCAGGGTGGGGTGCAGTGTCTGCCAGCGTGGGGTGCACTGTGCAGTGTCTGCCAGGGTGGGGTACACTGTGCAGTGTCTGCCAGCGTGGGTTGCACTGTGCAGTGTCTGCCAGGGTGGGGTGCACTGTGCAGTGTCTGCCAGGGTGAGGTGCAGTGTCTGCCAGGGTGGGGTTCAGTGTCTGCCAGGGTGGGGTGCAGTGTCTGCCAGCGTGGGGTGCAGTGTCTGCCAGCGTGGGGTGCAGTGTCTGCCAGCGTGGGGTGCAGTGTCTGCCAGGGTGGGGTGCACTGTGCAGTGTCTGCCAGGGTGGGGTGCAATGTGTAGTGTCTCCCAGGGTGGGGTGCACTGTGCAGTGTCTGCCAGGAAGGGGTGCACTGTGCAGTGTTTGCCAGGGTGGGTTGCACTGTGCAGTGTCTGCCAGCGTGGGGTGCACTGTGTAGTGTGTCTGCCAGCGTGAGGTGCACTGTGCAGTGTCTCCCAGGGTGGGGTACACTGCGCTGCAGTGTCTGCCAGGGTGGGGTGTGCACTGTGCAGTGTCTGCCAAGGTGGGGTGCACTGTGTAGTGTCTCCCAGGGTGAGGTGCACTGTGCAGTGTCTGCCAGGGTGGGGTGCACTGTGCTGCATTGTCTGCCAGGGTGGGGTGCACTGTGCAGTGTCTGCTAGGGTAGGGTGCACTGTGCAGTGTTTGCCAGGGTGGAGTGCACTGTGCAGTGTCTGTCAGCGTGGGTTGCAGTGTCTGCTAGCGTGGGGTGCACTGTGCAGTGTCTCCCAGGGTGGGGTGCACTGTGTAGTGTCTCCCAGGGTGGGGTGCACTGTGCAGTGTCTGCCAAGGTGGGGTGTACTGTGCTGCAGAGTCTGCCAGGGTGGGGTGCACTGTGCAGTGTCTGCCAGGGTGGGGTGCAATGTGTAGTATCTCCCAGGGTGGGGTGCACTGTGCAGTGTCTGCCAGAGTGGTGTGCACTGTGTAGTGTCTCCCAGGGTGGGGTGCACTGTGCAGTGTCTGCCAGGGTGGGATGCACTGTGCAGTATTTGGCAGGGTGGGATGCACTGTGCAGTGTCTGCCAGGGTGGGGTACATTGTGCAGTGTCTGCCAGGGTGGGGTGCACTGTGCAGTGTCTGCCAGGGTGGGGTGCAGTGTCTGCCAGCGTGGGGTGCACTGTGCAGTGTCTGCCAGGCTGGAGCACACTGTGCAGTGTCTGCCAGGGTGGGGTGCAGTGTCTGCCAGCGTGGGGTGCACTGTGCAGTGTCGGTCAGGGTGGGGTGCACTGTGCAGTGTCTGCCAGGGTGGGGTGCACTGTGCAGTGTCTGCCAGGGTGGGGTGCACCGTGTAGTGTCTCCCAGGGTGGGGTGCACTGTGCAGTGTCTGCCAGGGTGGGATGCACTGTGCAGTGTTTGGCAGGGTGGGGTGCACTGTGCAGTGTCTGCCAGGGTGGGGTGCACTTTGCAGTGTCTGCCAGGGTGGGGTGCACTGTGCAGTGTCTGCCAGGGTGGAATGCACTGTGCAGTGTCTGCCAGCGTGGGGTGCACTGTGCAGTGTCTGCCAGGGTGGGGTGCACTGTGCAGTGTCTGCCAGGGTGGGGTGCAGTGTCTGCCAGCGTGAGGTGCACTGTGCAGTGTCTGCCAGGGTGGGGTGCACTGTGCAGTGTCTGCCAGGGTGGGGTGTAGTGTCTGCCAGGGTGGGTGCACTGTGTAGTGTCTCCCAGGGTGGGGTGCACCGTGCAGTGTCTGCCAGGGTGGGGTACACTGTGCAGTGTCTGCCAGCGTGGGGTGCACTGTGCAGTGTCTGCCAGCGAGGGGTGCACTGTGCAGTGTCTGCCAGGGTGGAGTACACTGTGCAGTGTCTGCCAAAGTGGGGTGCAGTGTCTGCCAGTGTGGGTTGCACTGTGCAGTGTCTGCCAGGGTGGGGTGCAGTGTCTGCCAGCGTGGGGTGCACTGTGCAGTGTCTGCCAGGGTGGGGTACACTGTGCAGTGTCTGCCAGCGTGGGTTGCACTGTGCAGTGTCTGCCAGGGTGGGGTGCAGTGTCTGCCAGCGTGGGGTGCACTGTGCAGTGTCTGCCAGGGTGGAGTACACTGTGCAGTGTCTGCCAGGGTGGGGTGCAGTGTCTGCCAGCGTGGGGTGCAGTGTCTGCCAGCGTGGGGTGCACTGTGCAGTTTCTGCCAGCGTGGGGGGCACTGTGCAGTGTCTGCCAGGGTGGGGTGCACTGTGCAGTGTCTGCCAGGGTGGGGTGCAGTTTCTGTCAGGGTGGGGTGCACTGTGCAGTGTCTCTCAGGGTGGGGTCACTGTGCAGTGTCTGCCAGCGTGGGGTGCACTATGTAGTGTGTGTCTGCCAGCGTGGGGTGCACTGTGCAGTGTCTGCCAGGGTGGGGTGCACTGTGCAGTGTCTGCCAGGGTGGGGTGCACTGTGCAGTGTCTGCCAGGGTGGGGTGCAGTGTCTGCCAGGGTGGGGTTCAGTGTCTGCCAGGGTGGGGTGCAGTGTCTGCCAGCGTGGGGTGCACTGTGCAGTGGCTGTCAGTGTGGGGTGAACTGTGCAGTGTGTACCAGCGTGGGGTGCAGTGTCTGCCAACGTGGGGTGCAGTGTCTGCCAGCGTGGGGTGCAGTGTCTGCCAGGGTGGGGTGCACTGTGCAGTGTCTGCCAGGGTGGGGTGCACTGTGCAGTGTCTCCCAGGGTGTGGTGCACTGTGCAGTGTCTGCCAGGGTGGGGTGCACTGTGCAGTGTTTGCCAGGGTGGGGTGCACTGTGCAGTGTCTGCCAGGGTGGGGTGCACTGTGCAGTGTCTGCCAGCGTGTGGTGCACTGTGTAGTGTATGTCAGCTAGCGTGGGGTGCACTGTGCAGTGTCTCCCAGGGTGGGGTGCACTGTGCAGTGTCTGCCAGGGTGAGGTGCAGTGTCTGCCAGGGTGGGGTTCAGTGTCTGCCAGGGTGGGGTGCAGTGTCTGCCAGTGTGGGGTGCACTGTGCAGTGGCTGTCAGGGTGGGGTGCACTGTGCAGTGTCTGCCAGTGTGGGGTGCACTGTGCAGTGTTTGCCAGGGTGGGGTGCACTGTGCAGTGTCTGCCAGGGTGGGGTGCACTGTGCAGTGTCTGCCAGGGTGGGGTGCACTGTGCAGTGTCTGCCAGCATGTGGTGCACTGTGTAGTGTGTGTCAGCTAGCGTGGGGTGCACTGTGCAGTGTCTCCCAGGGTGGGGTGCACTGTGCTGCAGTGTCTGCCAGGGTGGGGTGTACACTGTGCAGTGTCTGACAGGGTGGGGTGCACTGTGTAGTGTCTCCCAGGGTGGGGTGCACTGTGAAGTGTCTGCCAAGGTGGGGTGTACTGTGCTGCAGTGTCTGCCAGGGTGGGGTGCACTGTGTAGTGTCTGCCAGGGTGGAGTACACTGTGCAGTGTCTGCCAGGGTGGGGTGCAGTGTCTGCCAGAGTGGGGTGCACTGTGCAGTGTCGGTCAGGGTGGGGTGCACTGTGCAGTGTCTGCCAGGGTGGGGTGCACTGTGCAGTGTCTGCCAGGGTGGGGTGCACTGTGTAGTGTCTGCCAGGGTGGGGTGCACTGTGTAGTGTCTGCCAGGGTGAGGTGCAGTGTCTGCCAGGGTGGGGTTCAGTGTCTGCCAGGGTGGGGTGCAGTGTCTGCCAGCGTGGGGTGCAGTGTCTGCCAGCGTGGGGTGCAGTGTCTGCCAGCGTGGGGTGCAGTGTCTGCCAGGGTGGGGTGCACTGTGCAGTGTCTGCCAGGGTGGGGTGCACTGTGCAGTGTCTGCCAGGGTGGGGTGCAGTGTCTGCCAGCGTGGGGTGCACTGTGCAGTGTCTGCCAGGGTGGAGCACACTGTGCAGTGTCTGCCAGGGTGGGGTGCAGTGTCTGCCAGCGTGGGGTGCACTGTGCAGTGTCGGTCAGGGTGGGGTGCACTGTGCAGTGTCTGCCAGGGTGGGGTGCACTGTGCAGTGTCTGCCAGGGTGGGGTGCACCGTGTAGTGTCTGCCAGGGTGGGGTGCACTGTGCAGTGTCTGCCAGGGTGGGATGCACTGTGCAGTGTTTGGCAGGGTGGGGTGCACTGTGCAGTATCTGCCAGGGTGGGGTGCACTGTGCAGTGTCTGCCAGGGTGGGGTGCACTGTGCAGTGTCTGCCAGGGTGGAATGCACTGTGCAGTGTCTGCCAGCGTGGGGTGCACTGTGCAGTGTCTGCCAGGGTGGGGTGCACTGTGCAGTGTCTGCCAGGGTGGGGTGCAGTGTCTGCCAGCGTGAGGTGCACTGTACAGTGTCTGCCAGGGTGAGGTGCACTGTGCAGTGTGTGCCAGGGTGGGGTGTAGTGTCTGCCAGGGTGGGTGCACTGTGTAGTGTCTCCCAGGGTGGGGTGCACCGTGCAGTGTCTGCCAGGGTGGGGTACACTGTGCAGTGTCTGCCAGCGTGGGGTGCAGTGTGCAGTGTCTGCCAGCGTGGGGTGCACTGTGCAGTGTCTGCCAGGGTGGAGTACACTGTGCAGTGTCTGCCAAAGTGGGGTGCAGTGTCTGCCAGCGTGGGGTGCACTGTGCAGTGTCTGCCAGGGTGGGGTACACTGTGCAGTGTCTGCCAGGGTGGGGTGCACTGTGCAGTGTCTGCCAGCGTGGGGTGCACTGTGCAGTGTCTGCCAGGGTGGAGTACACTGTGCAGTGTCTGCCAAAGTGGGGTGCAGTGTCTGCCAGTGTGGGTTGCACTGTGCAGTGTCTGCCAGGGTGGGGTGCAGTGTCTGCCAGCGTGGGGTGCACTGTGCAGTGTCTGCCAGGGTGGGGTACACTGTGCAGTGTCTGCCAGCGTGGGTTGCACTGTGCAGTGTCTGCCAGGGTGGGGTGCAGTGTCTGCCAGCGTGGGGTGCACTGTGCAGTGTCTGCCAGGGTGGAGTACACTGTGCAGTGTCTGCCAGGGTGGGGTGCAGTATCTGCCAGCGTGGGGTGCAGTGTCTGCCAGCGTGGGGTGCACTGTGCAGTTTCTGCCAGCGTGGGGGGCACTGTGCAGTGTCTGCCAGGGTGGGGTGCACTGTGCAGTGTCTGCCAGGGTGGGGTGCAGTGTCTGTCAGGGTGGGGTGCACTGTGCAGTGTCTCTCAGGGTGGGGTCACTGTGCAGTGTCTGCCAGCGTGGGGTGCACTATGTAGTGTGTGTCTGCCAGCGTGGGGTGCACTGTGCAGTGTCTGCCAGGGTGGGGTGCACTGTGCAGTGTCTGCCAGGGTGGGGTGCAGTGTCTGCCAGGGTGGGGTTCAGTGTCTGCCAGGGTGGGGTGCAGTGTCTGCCATGGTGGGGTGCACTGTGCAGTGGCTGTCAGTGTGGGGTGAACTGTGCAGTGTCTACCAGCGTGGGGTGCAGTGTCTGCCAACGTGGGGAGCAGTGTCTGCCAGCGTGGGGTGCAGTGTCTGCCAGGGTGGGGTGCACTGTGCAGTGTCTGCCAGGGTGGGGTGCACTGTGCAGTGTCTCCCAGGGTGGGGTGCACTGTGCAGTGTCTGCCAGGGTGGGGTGCACTGTGCAGTGTTTGCCAGGGTGGGGTGCACTGTGCAGTGTCTGCCAGGGTGGGGTGCACTGTGCAGTGTCTGCCAGCGTGTGGTGCACTGTGTAGTGTGTGTCAGCTAGCGTGGGGTGCACTGTGCAGTGTCTCCCAGGGTGGGGTGCACTGTGCAGTGTCTGCCAGGGTGAGGTGCAGTGTCTGCCAGGGTGGGGTTCAGTGTCTGCCAGGGTGGGGTGCAGTGTCTGCCAGTGTGGGGTGCACTGTGCAGTGGCTGTCAGGGTGGGGTGCACTGTGCAGTGTCTGCCAGGGTGGGGTGCACTGTGCAGTGTTTGCCAGGGTGGGGTGCACTGTGCAGTGTCTGCCAGCGTGTGGTGCACTGTGTAGTGTGTGTCAGCTAGCGTGGGGTGCACTGTGCAGTGTCTCCCAGGGTGGGGTGCACTGTGCTGCAGTGTCTGCCAGGGTGGGGTGTGCACTGTGCAGTGTCTGACAGGGTGGGGTGCACTGTGTAGTGTCTCCCAGGGTGGGGTGCACTGTGAAGTGTCTGCCAAGGTGGGGTGTACTGTGCTGCAGTGTCTGCCAGGGTGGGGTGCACTGTGTAGTGTCTGCCAGGGTGGAGTACACTGTGCAGTGTCTGCCAGGGTGGGGTGCAGTGTCTGCCAGAGTGGGGTGCACTGTGCAGTGTCGGTCAGGGTGGGGTGCACTGTGCAGTGTCTGCCAGGGTGGGGTGCACTGTGCAGTCTCTGCCAGGGTGGGGTGCACTATGTAGTGTCTGCCAGGGTGGGGTGCACTGTGCAGTGTCTGCCAGGGTGAGGTGCAGTGTCTGCCAGGGTGGGGTTCAGTGTCTGCCAGGGTGGGGTGCAGTGTCTGCCAGCGTGGGGTGCAGTGTCTGCCAGCGTGGGGTGCAGTGTCTGCCAGCGTGGGGTGCAGTGTCTGCCAGAGTGGGGTGCACTGTGCAGTGTCTGCCAGGGTGGGGTGCAATGTGTAGTGTCTCCCAGGGTGGGGTGCACTGTGCAGTGTCTGCCAGGAAGGGGTGCACTGTGCAGTGTTTGCCAGGGTGGGGTGCACTGTGCAGTGTCTGCCAGCGTGGGGTGCACTTTGCAGTGTCTGCCAGCGAGGGGTGCACTGTGCAGTGTCTGCCAGGGTGGAGTACACTGTGCAGTGTCTGCCAAAGTGGGGTGCAGTGTCTGCCAGTGTGGGTTGCACTGTGCAGTGTCTGCCAGGGTGGGGTGCAGTGTCTGCCAGCGTGGGGTGCACTGTGCAGTGTCTGCCAGGGTGGAGTACACTATGCAGTGTCTGCCAGGGTGGGGTGCAGTGTCTGCCAGCGTGGGGTGCAGTGTCTGCCAGCGTGGGGTGCACTGTGCAGTTTCTGCCAGCGTGGGGGCACTGTGCAGTGTCTGCCAGGGTGGGGTGCACTGTGCAGTGTCTGCCAGGGTGGGGTGCAGTGTCTGTCAGGGTGGGGTGCACTGTGCAGTGTCTCTCAGGGTGGGGTCACTGTGCAGTGTCTGCCAGCGTGGGGTGCACTATGTAGTGTGTGTCTGCCAGCGTGGGGTGCACTGTGCAGTGTCTGCCAGGGTGGGGTGCACTGTGCAGTGTCTGCCAGGGTGGGGTGCAGTGTCTGCCAGGGTGGGGTTCAGTGTCTGCCAGGGTGGGTGCAGTGTCTGCCAGCGTGGGGTGCACTGTGCAGTGGCTGTCAGGGTGGGGTGCACTGTGCAGTGTCTGCCAGCGTGGGGTGCAGTGTCTGCCAGCGTGGGGTGCAGTGTCTGCCAGGGTGGGGTGTGCACTGTGCAGTGTCTGCCAAGGTGGGGTGCACTGTGTAGTGTCTCCCAGGGTGAGGTGCACTGTGCAGTGTCTGCCAGGGTGGGGTGCACTGTGCTGCATTGTCTGCCAGGGTGGGGTGCACTGTGCAGTGTCTGCTAGGGTAGGGTGCACTGTGCTGTGTTTGCCAGGGTGGAGTGCACTGTGCAGTGTCTGCCAGCGTGGGTTGCAGTGTCTGCTAGCGTGGGGTGCACTGTGTAGTGTCTCCCAGGGTGGGGTGCACTGTACAGTGTCTGCCAAGGTGGGGTGTACTGTGCTGCAGTGTCTGCCAGGGTGGGGTGCACTGTGCAGTGTCTGCCAGGGTGGGGTGCAATGTGTAGTGTCTCCCAGGGTGGGGTGCACTGTGCAGTGTCTGCCAGAGTGGTGTGCACTGTGTAGTGTCTCCCAGGGTGGGATGCACTGTGCAGTGTCTGCCAGGGTGGGATGCACTGTGCAGTATTTGGCAGGGTGGGATGCACTGTGCAGTGTCTGCTAGGGTGTGGTGCACTGAGCAGTGTCTGCCAGGGTGGGGTGCACTGTGCAGTGTCTGCCAGGGTAGGGTACATTGTGCAGTGTCTGCCAGGGTGGGGTGCACTGTGCAGTGTCTGCCAGGGTGGGGTGCAGTGTCTGCCAGCGTGGGGTGCACTGTGCAGTGTCTGCCAGGGTGGAGCACACTGTGCAGTGTCTGCCAGGGTGGGGTGCAGTGTCTGCCAGCGTGGGGTGCACTGTGCAGTGTCGGTCAGGGTGGGGTGCACTGTGCAGTGTCTGCCAGGGTGGGGTGCACTGTGCAGTGTCTGCCAGGGTGGGGTGCACCGTGTAGTGTCTTCCAGGGTGGGGTGCACTGTGCAGTGTCTGCCAGGGTGGGATGCACTGTGCAGTGTTTGGCAGGGTGGGGTGCACTGTGCAGTGTCTGCCAGGGTGGGGTGCACTGTGCAGTGTCTGCCAGGGTGGGGTGCACTGTGCAGTGTCTGCCAGGGTGGAATGCACTGTGCAGTGTCTGCCAGCGTGGGGTGCACTGTGCAGTGTCTGCCAGGGTGGGGTGCACTGTGCAGTGTCTGCCAGGGTGGGGTGCAGTGTCTGCCAGCGTGAGGTGCACTGTGCAGTGTCTGTCAGGGTGGGGTGCACTGTGCAGTGTCTGCCAGGGTGGGGTGTAGTGTCTGCCAGGGTGGGTGCACTGTGTAGTGTCTCCCAGGGTGGGGTGCACCGTGCAGTGTCTGCCAGGGTGGGGTACACTGTGCAGTGTCTGCCAGCGTGGGGTGCACTGTGCAGTGTCTGCCAGCGAGGGGTGCACTGTGCAGTGTCTGCCAGGGTGGAGTACACTGTGCAGTGTCTGCCAAAGTGGGGTGCAGTGTCTGCCAGTGTGGGTTGCACTGTGCAGTGTCTGCCAGGGTGGGGTGCAGTGTCTGCCAGCGTGGGGTGCACTGTGCAGTGTCTGCCAGGGTGGGTACACTGTGCAGTGTCTGCCAGCGTGGGTTGCACTGTGCAGTGTCTGCCAGGGTGGGGTGCAGTGTCTGCCAGCGTGGGGTGCACTGTGCAGTGTCTGCCAGGGTGGAGTACACTGTGCAGTGTCTGCCAGGGTGGGGTGCAGTGTCTGCCAGCGTGGGGTGCAGTGTCTGCCAGCGTGGGGTGCACTGTGCAGTTTCTGCCAGCGTGGGGGGCACTGTGCAGTGTCTGCCAGGGTGGGGTGCACTGTGCAGTGTCTGCCAGGGTGGGGTGCAGTGTCTGTCAGGGTGGGGTGCACTGTGCAGTGTCTCTCAGGGTGGGGTCACTGTGCAGTGTCTGCCAGCGTGGGGTGCACTATGTAGTGTGTGTCTGCCAGCGTGGGGTGCACTGTGCAGTGTCTGCCAGGGTGGGGTGCACTGTGCAGTGTCTGCCAGGGTGGGGTGCAGTGTCTGCCAGGGTGGGGTTCAGTGTCTGCCAGGGTGGGTGCAGTGTCTGCCAGCGTGGGGTGCACTGTGCAGTGGCTGTCAGGGTGGGGTGCACTGTGCAGTGTCTGCCAGCGTGGGGTGCAGTGTCTGCCAGCGTGGGGTGCAGTTTCTGCCAGGGTGGGGTGCACTGTTCAGTGTCTGCCAGGGTGGGGTGCAATGTGTAGTGTCTCCCAGGGTGGGGTGCACTGTGCAGTGTCTGCCAGGGTGGGGTGCACTGTGCAGTGTTTGCCAGGGTGGGGTGCACTGTGCAGTGTCTGATAGCGTGGGGTGCACTGTGTAGTGTGTCTGCCAGCGTAAGGTGCACTGTGCAGTGTCTCCCAGGGTGGGGTGCACTGCGCTGCAGTGTCTGCCAGGGTGGGGTGTGCACTGTGCAGTGTCTGCCAAGGTGGGGTGCACTGTGTAGTGTCTCCCAGGGTGGGGTGCACTGTGCAGTGTCTGCCAGGGTGGGGTGCACTGTGCTGCAGTGTCTGTCAGGGTGGGGTGTGCACTGTGCAGTCTCTGACAGGGTGGGGTGCACTGTGTAGTGTCTCCCAGGGTGGGGTGCACTGTGCAGTGTCTGCCAAGGTGGGGTGTACTGTGCTGCAGTGTCTGCCAGGGTGGGGTGCACTGTGCAGTGTCTGCCAGGGTGGAGTACACTGTGCAGTGTCTGCCAGGGTGGGGTGCAGTGTCTGCCAGCGTGGGGTGCACTGTGCAGTGTCGGTCAGGGTGGGGTGCACTGTGCAGTGTCTGCCAGGGTGGGATGCACTGTGCAGTGTCTGCCAGGGTGGGGTGCACTGTGTAGTGTCTGCCAGGGTGGGGTGCACTGTGCAGTGTCTGCCAGGGTGAGGTGCAGTGTCTGCAAGGGTGGGGTTCAGTGTCTGCCAGGGTGGGGTGCAGTGTCTGCCAGTTTTGGGGTGCACTGTGCAGTGGCTGTGAGGGTGGGGTGCACTGCAGTGTCTGCCAGCGTGGGGTGCAGTGTCTGCCAGCGTGGGGTGCAGTGTCTGCCAGCGTGGGGTGCAGTGTCTGCCAGGGTGGGGTGCACTGTGCAGTGTCTGCCAGGGTGGGTGCAATGTGTAGTGTCTCCCAGGGTGGGGTGCACTGTGCAGTGTCTGCCAGGAATGGGTGCACTGTGCAGTGTTTGCCAGGGTGGGTGCACTGTGCAGTGTCTGCCAGCGTGGGGTGCACTGTGTAGTGTGTCTGCCAGCGTGAGGTGCACTGTGCATTGTCTCCCAGGGTGGGGTACACTGCGCTGCAGTGTCTGCCAGGGTGGGGTGTGCACTGTGCAGTGTCTGCCAAGGTAGGGTGCACTGTGTAGTGTCTCCCAGGGTGAGGTGCACTGTGCAGTGTCTGCCAGGGTGGGGTGCACTGTGCTGCATTGTCTGCCAGGGTGGGGTGCACTGTGCAGTGTCTGCCAGGGTAGGGTGCACTGTGCAGTTTTTGCCAGGGTGGGGGGCACTGTGCAGTGTCTGCCAGCGTGTGGTGCACTGTGTAGTGTGTGTCTGCCAGCGTGGGGTGCACTGTGCAGTGTCTCCCAGGGTGGGGTGCACTGTGTAGTGTCTCCCAGGGTGGGGTGCACTGTGCAGTGTCTGCCAAGGTGGGGTGTACTGTGATGCAGTGTCTGCCAGGGTGGGGTGCACTGTGCAGTGTCTGCCAGGGTGGGGTGCAATGTGTAGTGTCTCCCAGGGTGGGGTGCACTGTGCAGTGTCTGCCAGAGTGGTGTGCACTGTGTAGTGTCTCCCAGGGTGGGGTGCACTGTGCAGTGTCTGCCAGGGTGGGATGCACTGTGCAGTATTTGGCAGGGTGGAATGCACTGTGCAGTGTCTGCCAGGGTGTGGTGCACTGTGCAGTGTCTGCCAGGGTGGGGTGCAGTGTCTGCCAGGGTGGGGTGCACTGTGCAGTGTCTGCCAGGGTGGGGTACATTGTGCAGTGTCTGCCAGCGTGGGGTGCACTGTGCAGTGTCTGCCAGGGTGGGGTGCAGTGTCTGCCAGCGTGGGGTGCACTGTGCAGTGTCTGCCAGGGTGGAGCACCCTGTGCAGTGTCTGCCAGGGTGGGGTGCAGTGTCTGCCACCGTGGGGTGCACTGTGCAGTGTCGGTCAGGGTGGGGTGCACTGTGCAGTGTCTGCCAGGGTGGGGTGCACTGTGCAGTGTCTGCCAGGGTGGGGTGCACTGTGTAGTGTCTCCCAGGGTGGGGTGCACTGTTCAGTGTCTGCCAGGGTGGGATGCACTGTGCAGTGTTTGGCAGGGTGGGGTGCACTGTGCAGTGTCTGCCAGGGTGGGGTGCACTGTGCAGTGTCTGCCAGGGTGGGGTGCCCTGTGCAGTGTCTGCCAGGGTGGAATGCATTGTGCAGTGTCTGCCAGCGTGGGGTGCACTGTGCAGTGTCTGCCAGGGTGGGGTGCACTGTGCAGTGTCTGCCAGGGTGGGGTGCAGTGTCTGCCAGCGTGAGGTGCACTGTGCAGTGTCTGCCAGGGTGGGGTGCACTGTGCAGTGTCTGCCAGGGTGGGGTGCAGTGTCTGCCAGCGTGAGGTGCACTGTGCAGTGTCTGCCAGGGTGGGGTGCACTGTGCAGTGTCTGCCAGGGTGGGGTGTAGTGTCTGCCAGGGTGGGTGCACTGTGTAGTGTCTCCCAGGGTGGGGTGCACTGTGCAGTGTCTGCCAGGGTGGGGTGCAATGTGTAGTGTCTCCCAGGGTGGGGTGCACTGTGCAGTGTCTGCCAGGGTGGGGTGCACTGTGCAGTGTTTGCAAGGGTGGGGTGCACTGTGCAGTGTCTGCCAGGGTGGGGTGCACTGTGCTGCATTGTCTGCCAGGGTGGGGTGCACTGTGCAGTGTCTGCCAGGGTAGGGTGCACTGTGCAGTGTTTGCCAGGGTGGGGTGCACTGTGCAGTGTCTGCCAGCGTGTGGTGCACTGTGCAGTGTGTGTCTGCCAGCGTGGGGTGCACTGTGCAGTGTCTCCCAGGGTGGGGTGCACTGTGTAGTGTCTCCCAGGGTGGGGTGCACTGTGCAGTGTCTGCCAAGGTGGGGTGTACTGTGCTGCAGTGTCTGCCAGGGTGGTGTGCACTGTGCAGTGTCTGCCAGGGTGGGGTGCAATGTGTAGTGTCTCCAAGGGTGGGGTGCACTGTGCAGTGTCTGCCAGAGTGGTGTGCACTGTGTAGTTTCTCCCAGGGTGGGGTGCACTGTGCAGTGTCTGCCAGGGTGTGGTGCACTGTGCAGTGTCTGCCAGGGTGGGGTGCAGTGTCTGCCAGGGTGGGGTGCACTGTGCAGTGTCTGCCAGGGTGGGGTACACTGTGCAGTATCTGCCAGCGTGGGGTGCAGTGTCTGCCAGCGTGTGGTGCACTGTGCAGTATCGGTCAGGGTGGGGTGCACTGTGCAGTGTCTGCCAGGGTGGGGTGCACTGTGCAGTGTCTGCCAGGGTGGGGTGCACTGTGTAGTGTCTCCCAGGGTGGGGTGCACTGTGCAGTGTCTGCCAGGGTGGGATGCACTGTGCAGTGTTTGGCAGGGTGGGGTGCACTGTGCAGTGTCTGCCAGGTTGGGGTGCACTGTGCAGTGTCTGCCAGGGTGGGGTGCACTGTGCAGTGTCTGCCAGGGTGGAATGCACTGTGCAGTGTCTGCCAGCGTGGGGTGCACTGTGCAGTGTCTGCCAGGGTGGGGTGCACTGTGCAGTGTCTGCCAGGGTGGGGTGCAGTGTCTGCCAGCGTGAGGTGCACTGTGCAGTGTCTGCCATGGTGGGGTGCACTGTGCAGTGTCTGCCAGGGTGGGGTGTAGTGTCTGCCAGGGTGGGTGCACTGTGTAGTGTCTCCCAGGGTGGGGTGCACTGTGCAGTGTCTGCCAGGGTGGGGTACACTGTGCAGTGTCTGCCAGCGTGGGGTGCACTGTGCAGTGTCTGCTAGGGTGGGGTGCACTGTGCAGTGTCTGCCAGGGTGGGGTGCAGTGTCTGTCAGGGTGGGGTGCACTGTGCAGTGTCTCTCAGGGTTGGGTCACTGTGCAGTGTCTGCCAGCGTGGGGTGCACTATGTAGTGTGTGTCTGCCAGCGTGGGGTGCACTGTGCAGTGTCGGTCAGGGTGGGGTGCACTGTGCAGTGTATGCCAGGGTGGGGTGCACTGTGCAGTGTCTGCCAGGGTGGGGTGCACTGTGTAGTGTCTGCCAGGGTGGGGTGCACTGTGCAGTGTCTGCCAGGGTGAGGTGCAGTGTCTGCCAGGGTGGGGTTCAGTGTCTGCCAGGGTGGGGTGCAGTGTCTGCCAGCGTGGGGTGCAGTGTCTGCCAGCGTGGGGTGCAGTGTCTGCCAGCGTGGGGTGCAGTGTCTGCCAGCGTGGGGTGCAGTGTCTGCCAGGGTGGGGTGCACTGTGCAGTGTCTGCCAGGGTGGGGTGCAATGCGTAGTGTCTCCCAGGGTGGGGTGCACTGTGCAGTGTCTGCCAGGAAGGGGTGCACTGTGCAGTGTTTGCCAGGGTGGGGTGCACTGTGCAGTGTCTGCCAGCGTGGGGTACACTGTGTATTGTGTCTGCCAGCGTGAGGTGCACTGTGCAGTGTTTGCCAGGGTGGGGTGCACTGTGCAGTGTCTGCCAGGGTGGGGTGCAGTGTCTGCCAGGGTGGGTGCACTGTGTAGTGTCTCCCAGGGTGGGGTGCACTGTGCAGTGTCTGCCAGGGTTGGGTGCACTGTGCAGTGTCTGCCAGGGTGGGGCGCACTGTGTAGTGTCTCCCAGGGTGGAATGCACTGTGCAGTGTCTGCCAGGGTGGGGTGCAGTGTCTGCCAGGGTGGGGTGCACTGTGCAGTGTCTGCCAGGGTGGGGTGCACTGTGCAGTGTCTGCCAGGGTGGAATGCACTGTGCAGTGTCTGCCAGCGTGGGGTGCACTGTGCAGTGTCTGCCAGGGTGGGGTGCACTGTGCAGTGTCTGCCAGGGTGGGGTGCAGTGTCTGCCAGCTTGAGGTGCACTGTGCAGTGTCTGCCAGGGTGGGGTGCACTGTGCAGTGTCTGCCAGGGTGGGGTGTAGTGTCTGCCAGGGTGGGTGCACTGTGTAGTGTCTCCCAGGGTGGGGTGCACCGTGCAGTGTCTTTCAGGGTGGGGTACACTGTGCAGTGTCTGCCAGCGTGGGGTGCACTGTGCAGTGTCTGCCAGCGAGGGGTGCACTGTGCAGTGTCTGCCAGGGTGCAGTACACTGTGCAGTGTCTGCCAAAGTGGGGTGCAGTGTCTGCCAGTGTGGGTTGCACTGTGCAGTGTCTGCCAGGGTGGGGTGCAGTGTCTGCCAGCGTGGGGTGCACTGTGCAGTGTCTGCCAGGGTGGGGTACACTGTGCAGTGTCTGCCAGCGTGGGTTGCACTGTGCAGTGTCTGCCAGGGTGGGGTGCAGTGTCTGCCAGCGTGGGGTGCACTGTGCAGTGTCTGCCAGGGTGGAGTACACTGTGCAGTGTCTGCCAGGGTGGGGTGCAGTGTCTGCCAGCGCGGGGTGCAGTGTCTGCCAGCGTGGGGTGCACTGTGCAGTTTCTGCCAGCGCGGGGGGCACTGTGCAGTGTCTGCCAGGGTGGGGTGCACTGTGCAGTGTCTGCCAGGGTGGGGTGCAGTTTCTGTCAGGGTGGGGTGCACTGTGCAGTGTCTCTCAGGGTGGGGTCACTGTGCAGTGTCTGCCAGCGTGGGGTGCACTATGTAGTGTGTGTCTGCCAGCGTGGGGTGCACTGTGCAGTGTCTGCCAGGGTGGGGTGCACTGTGCAGTGTCTGCCAGGGTGGGGTGCAGTGTCTGCCAGGGTGGGGTTCAGTGTCTGCCAGGGTGGGGTGCAGTGTCTGCCAGCGTGGGGTGCACTGTGCAGTGGCTGTCAGTGTGGGGTGAACTGTGCAGTGTCTACCAGCGTGGGGTGCAGTGTCTGCCAACGTGGGGTGCAGTGTCTGCCAGCGTGGGGTGCAGTGTCTGCCAGGGTAGGGTGCACTGTGCAGTGTCTGCCAGCATGTGGTGCACTGTGTAGTGTGTGTCAGCTAGCGTGGGGTGCACTGTGCAGTGTCTCCCAGGGTGGGGTGCACTGTGCTGCAGTGTCTGCCAGGGTGGGGTGTGCACTGTGCAGTGTCTGACAGGGTGGGGTGCACTGTGTAGTGTCTGCCAGGGTGGAGTACACTGTGCAGTGTCTGCCAGGGTGGGGTGCAGTGTCTGCCAGAGTGGGGTGCACTGTGCAGTGTCGGTCAGGGTGGGGTGCACTGTGCAGTGTCTGCCAGGGTGGGGTGCACTGTGCAGTGTCTGCCAGGGTGGGGTGCACTGTGTAGTGTCTGCCAGGGTGGGGTGCACTGTGCAGTGTCTGCCTGGGTGAGGTGCAGTGTCTGCCAGGGTGGGGTTCAGTGTCTGCCAGGGTGGGGTGCAGTGTCTGCCAGCGTGGGGTGCAGTGTCTGCCAGCGTGGGGTTCAGTGTCTGCCAGCGTGGGGTGCAGTGTCTGCCAGGGTGGGGTGCACTGTGCAGTGTCTGCCAGGGTGGGGTGCAATGTGTAGTGTCTCCCAGGGTGGGGTGCACTGTGCAGTGTCTGCCAGGAAGGGGTGCACTGTGCAGTGTTTGCCAGGGTGGGGTGCACTGTGCAGTGTCTGCCAGCGTGGGGTGCACTGTGTAGTGTGTCTGCCAGCGTGAGGTGCACTGTGCAGTGTCTCCCAGGGTGGGGTACACTGCGCTGCAGTGTCTGCCAGGGTGGGGTGTGCACTGTGCAGTGTCTGCCAAGGTGGGGTGCACTGTGTAGTGTCTCCCAGGGTGAGGTGCACTGTGCAGTGTCTGCCAGGGTGGGGTGCACTGTGCTGCATTGTCTGCCAGGGTGGGGTGCACTGTGCAGTGTCTGCCAGGGTAGGGTGCACTGTGCAGTGTTTGCCAGGGTGGAGTGCACTGTGCAGTGTCTGCCAGCGTGGGTTGCAGTGTCTGCTAGCGTGGGGTGCACTGTGCAGTGTCTCCCAGGTTGGGGTGCACTGTGTAGTGTCTCCCAGGGTGGGGTGCACTGTGCAGTGTCTGCCAAGGTGGGGTGTACTGTGCTGCAGTGTCTGCCAGGGTGGGGTGCACTGTGCAGTGTCTGCCAGGGTGGGGTGCAATGTGTAGTGTCTCCCAGGGTGGGGTGCACTGTGCAGTGTCTGCCAGAGTGGTGTGCACTGTGTAGTGTCTCCCAGGGTGGGGTGCACTGTGCAGTGTCTGCCAGGGTGGGATGCACTGTGCAGTATTTGGCAGGGTGGGATGCACTGTGCAGTGTCTGCCAGGGTGTGGTGCACTGTGCAGTGTCTGCCAGGGTGGGGTGCACTGTGCAGTGTCTGCCAGGGTGGGGTACATTGTGCAGTGTCTGCCAGGGTGGGGTGCACTGTGCAGTGTCTGCCAGGGTGGGGTGCAGTGTCTGCCAGCGTGGGGTGCACTGTGCAGTGTCGGTCAGGGTGGGGTGCACTGTGCAGTGTCTGCCAGGGTGGGGTGCACTGTGCAGTGTCTGCCAGGGTGGGGTGCACCGTGTAGTGTCTCCCAGGGTGGGGTGCACTGTGCAGTGTCTGCCAGGGTGGGATGCACTGTGCAGTGTTTGGCAGGGTGGGGTGCACTGTGCAGTGTCTGCCAGGGTGGGGTGCACTGTGCAGTGTCTGCCAGGGTGGGGTGCACTGTGCAGTGTCTGCCAGCGTGGGGTGCACTGTGCAGTGTCTGCCAGGGTGGGGTGCACTGTGCAGTGTCTGCCAGGGTGGGGTGCAGTGTCTGCCAGCGTGAGGTGCACTGTGCAGTGTCTGCCAGGGTGGGGTGCACTGTGCAGTGTCTGCCAGGGTGGGGTGTAGTGTCTGCCAGGGTGGGTGCACTGTGTAGTGTCTCCCAGGGTAGGGTGCACCGTGCAGTGTCTGCCAGGGTGGGGTACACTGTGCAGTGTCTGCCAGCGTGGGGTGCAGTGTGCAGTGTCTGCCAGCGTGGGGTGCACTGTGCAGTGTCTGCCAGGGTGGAGTACACTGTGCAGTGTCTGCCAAAGTGGGGTGCAGTGTCTGCCAGCGTAGGGTGCACTGTGCAGTGTCTGCCAGGGTGGGGTACACTGTGCAGTGTCTGCCAGAGTGGGGTGCACTGTGCAGTGTCTGCCAGCGTGGGGTGCACTGTGCAGTGTCTGCCAGGGTGGAGTACACTGTGCAGTGTCTGCCAAAGTGGGGTGCAGTGTCTGCCAGTGTGGGTTGCACTGTGCAGTGTCTGCCAGGGTGGGGTGCAGTGTCTGCCAGCGTGGGGTGCACTGTGCAGTGTCTGCCAGGGTGGGGTACACTGTGCAGTGTCTGCCAGCGTGGGTTGCACTGTGCAGTGTCTGCCAGGGTGGGGTGCAGTGTCTGCCAGCGTGGGTTGCACTGTGCAGTGTCTGCCAGGGTGGAGTACACTGTGCAGTGTCTGCCAGGGTGGGGTGCAGTATCTGCCAGCGTGGGGTGCAGTGTCTGCCAGCGTGGGGTGCACTGTGCAGTTTCTGCCAGCGTGGGGGGCACTGTGCAGTGTCTGCCAGGGTGGGGTGCACTGTGCAGTGTCTGCCAGGGTGGGGTGCAGTGTCTGTCAGGGTGGGGTGCACTGTGCAGTGTCTCTCAGTGTGGGGTCACTGTGCAGTGTCTGCCAGCGTGGGGTGCACTATGTAGTGTGTGTCTGCCAGCGTGGGGTGCACTGTGCAGTGTCTGCCAGGGTGGGGTGCACTGTGCAGTGTCTGCCAGGGTGGGGTGCAGTGTCTGCCAGGGTGGGGTTCAGTGTCTGCCAGGGTGGGGTGCAGTGTCTGCCAGCGTGGGGTGCACTGTGCAGTGGCTGTCAGTGTGGGGTGAACTGTGCAGTGTCTACCAGCGTGGGGTGCAGTGTCTGCCAACGTGGGGTGCAGTGTCTGCCAGCGTGGGGTGCAGTGTCTGCCAGGGTGGGGTGCACTGTGCAGTGTCTGCCAGGGTGGGGTGCACTGTGCAGTGTCTCCCAGGGTGGGGTGCACTGTGCAGTGTCTGCCAGGGTGGGGTGCACTGTGCAGTGTTTGCCAGGGTGGGGTGCACTGTGCAGTGTCTGCCAGGGTGGGGTGCACTGTGCAGTGTCTGCCAGCGTATGGTGCACTGTGTAGTGTGTGTCAGCTAGCGTGGGGTGCATTGTGCAGTGTCTCCCAGGGTGGGGTGCACTGTGCAGTGTCTGCCAGGGTGAGGTGCAGTGTCTGCCAGGGTGGGGTTCAGTGTCTGCCAGGGTGGGGTGCAGTGTCTGCCAGTGTGGGGTGCACTGTGCAGTGGCTGTCAGGGTGGGGTGCACTGTGCAGTGTCTGCCAGGGTGGGGTGCACTGTGCAGTGTTTGCCAGGGTGGGGTGCACTGTGCAGTGTCTGCCAGCGTGTGGTGCACTGTGTAGTGTGTGTCAGCTAGCGTGGGGTGCACTGTGCAGTGTCTCCCAGGGTGGGGTGCACTGTGCTGCAGTGTCTGCCAGGGTGGGGTGTGCACTGTGCAGTGTCTGACAGGGTGGGGTGCACTGTGTAGTGTCTCCCAGGGTGGGGTGCACTGTGAAGTGTCTGCCAAGGTGGGGTGTACTGTGCTGCAGTGTCTGCCAGGGTGGGGTGCACTGTGTAGTGTCTGCCAGGGTGGAGTACACTGTGCAGTGTCTGCCAGGGTGGGGTGCAGTGTCTGCCAGAGTGGGGTGCACTGTGCAGTGTCGGTCAGGGTGGGGTGCACTGTGCAGTGTCTGCCAGGGTGGGGTGCACTGTGCAGTGTCTGCCAGGGTGGGGTGCACTGTGTAGTGTCTGCCAGGGTGGGGTGCACTGTGCAGTGTCTGCCAGGGTGAGGTGCAGTGTCTGCCAGGGTGGGGTTCAGTGTCTGCCAGGGTGGGGTGCAGTGTCTGCCAGCGTGGGGTGCAGTGTCTGCCAGCGTGGGGTGCAGTGTCTGCCAGCGTGGGGTGCAGTGTCTGCCAGGGTGGGGTGCACTGTGCAGTGTCTGCCAGGGTGGGGTGCAATGTGTAGTGTCTCCCAGGGTGGGGTGCACTGTGCAGTGTCTGCCAGGAAGGGGTGCACTGTGCAGTGTTTGCCAGGGTGGGTTGCACTGTGCAGTGTCTGCCAGCGTGGGGTGCACTGTGTAGTGTGTCTGCCAGCGTGAGGTGCACTGTGCAGTGTCTCCCAGGGTGGGGTACACTGCGCTGCAGTGTCTGCCAGGGTGGGGTGTGCACTGTGCAGTGTCTGCCAAGGTGGGGTGCACTGTGTAGTGTCTCCCAGGGTGAGGTGCACTGTGCAGTGTCTGCCAGGGTGGGGTGCACTGTGCTGCATTGTCTGCCAGGGTGGGGTGCACTGTGCAGTGTCTGCTAGGGTAGGGTGCACTGTGCAGTGTTTGCCAGGGTGGAGTGCACTGTGCAGTGTCTGTCAGCGTGGGTTGCAGTGTCTGCTAGCGTGGGGTGCACTGTGCAGTGTCTCCCAGGGTGGGGTGCACTGTGTAGTGTCTCCCAGGGTGGGGTGCACTGTGCAGTGTCTGCCAAGGTGGGGTGTACTGTGCTGCAGAGTCTGCCAGGGTGGGGTGCACTGTGCAGTGTCTGCCAGGGTGGGGTGCAATGTGTAGTATCTCCCAGGGTGGGGTGCACTGTGCAGTGTCTGCCAGAGTGGTGTGCACTGTGTAGTGTCTCCCAGGGTGGGGTGCACTGTGCAGTGTCTGCCAGGGTGGGATGCACTGTGCAGTATTTGGCAGGGTGGGATGCACTGTGCAGTGTCTGCCAGGGTGGGGTACATTGTGCAGTGTCTGCCAGGGTGGGGTGCACTGTGCAGTGTCTGCCAGGGTGGGGTGCAGTGTCTGCCAGCGTGGGGTGCACTGTGCAGTGTCTGCCAGGCTGGAGCACACTGTGCAGTGTCTGCCAGGGTGGGGTGCAGTGTCTGCCAGCGTGGGGTGCACTGTGCAGTGTCGGTCAGGGTGGGGTGCACTGTGCAGTGTCTGCCAGGGTGGGGTGCACTGTGCAGTGTCTGCCAGGGTGGGGTGCACCGTGTAGTGTCTCCCAGGGTGGGGTGCACTGTGCAGTGTCTGCCAGGGTGGGATGCACTGTGCAGTGTTTGGCAGGGTGGGGTGCACTGTGCAGTGTCTGCCAGGGTGGGGTGCACTTTGCAGTGTCTGCCAGGGTGGGGTGCACTGTGCAGTGTCTGCCAGGGTGGAATGCACTGTGCAGTGTCTGCCAGCGTGGGGTGCACTGTGCAGTGTCTGCCAGGGTGGGGTGCACTGTGCAGTGTCTGCCAGGGTGGGGTGCAGTGTCTGCCAGCGTGAGGTGCACTGTGCAGTGTCTGCCAGGGTGGGGTGCACTGTGCAGTGTCTGCCAGGGTGGGGTGTAGTGTCTGCCAGGGTGGGTGCACTGTGTAGTGTCTCCCAGGGTGGGGTGCACCGTGCAGTGTCTGCCAGGGTGGGGTACACTGTGCAGTGTCTGCCAGCGTGGGGTGCACTGTGCAGTGTCTGCCAGCGAGGGGTGCACTGTGCAGTGTCTGCCAGGGTGGAGTACACTGTGCAGTGTCTGCCAAAGTGGGGTGCAGTGTCTGCCAGTGTGGGTTGCACTGTGCAGTGTCTGCCAGGGTGGGGTGCAGTGTCTGCCAGCGTGGGGTGCACTGTGCAGTGTCTGCCAGGGTGGGGTACACTGTGCAGTGTCTGCCAGCGTGGGTTGCACTGTGCAGTGTCTGCCAGGGTGGGGTGCAGTGTCTGCCAGCGTGGGGTGCACTGTGCAGTGTCTGCCAGGGTGGAGTACACTGTGCAGTGTCTGCCAGGGTGGGGTGCAGTGTCTGCCAGCGTGGGGTGCAGTGTCTGCCAGCGTGGGGTGCACTGTGCAGTTTCTGCCAGCGTGGGGGGCACTGTGCAGTGTCTGCCAGGGTGGGGTGCACTGTGCAGTGTCTGCCAGGGTGGGGTGCAGTTTCTGTCAGGGTGGGGTGCACTGTGCAGTGTCTCTCAGGGTGGGGTCACTGTGCAGTGTCTGCCAGCGTGGGGTGCACTATGTAGTGTGTGTCTGCCAGCGTGGGGTGCACTGTGCAGTGTCTGCCAGGGTGGGGTGCACTGTGCAGTGTCTGCCAGGGTGGGGTGCACTGTGCAGTGTCTGCCAGGGTGGGGTGCAGTGTCTGCCAGGGTGGGGTTCAGTGTCTGCCAGGGTGGGGTGCAGTGTCTGCCAGGGTGGGGTGCACTGTGCAGTGGCTGTCAGTGTGGGGTGAACTGTGCAGTGTGTACCAGCGTGGGGTGCAGTGTCTGCCAACGTGGGGTGCAGTGTCTGCCAGCGTGGGGTGCAGTGTCTGCCAGGGTGGGGTGCACTGTGCAGTGTCTGCCAGGGTGGGGTGCACTGTGCAGTGTCTCCCAGGGTGTGGTGCACTGTGCAGTGTCTGCCAGGGTGGGGTGCACTGTGCAGTGTTTGCCAGGGTGGGGTGCACTGTGCAGTGTCTGCCAGGGTGGGGTGCACTGTGCAGTGTCTGCCAGCGTGTGGTGCACTGTGTAGTGTATGTCAGCTAGCGTGGGGTGCACTGTGCAGTGTCTCCCAGGGTGGGGTGCACTGTGCAGTGTCTGCCAGGGTGAGGTGCAGTGTCTGCCAGGGTGGGGTTCAGTGTCTGCCAGGGTGGGGTGCAGTGTCTGCCAGTGTGGGGTGCACTGTGCAGTGGCTGTCAGGGTGGGGTGCACTGTGCAGTGTCTGCCAGTGTGGGGTGCACTGTGCAGTGTTTGCCAGGGTGGGGTGCACTGTGCAGTGTCTGCCAGGGTGGGGTGCACTGTGCAGTGTCTGCCAGGGTGGGGTGCACTGTGCAGTGTCTGCCAGCATGTGGTGCACTGTGTAGTGTGTGTCAGCTAGCGTGGGGTGCACTGTGCAGTGTCTCCCAGGGTGGGGTGCACTGTGCTGCAGTGTCTGCCAGGGTGGGGTGTACACTGTGCAGTGTCTGACAGGGTGGGGTGCACTGTGTAGTGTCTCCCAGGGTGGGGTGCACTGTGAAGTGTCTGCCAAGGTGGGGTGTACTGTGCTGCAGTGTCTGCCAGGGTGGGGTGCACTGTGTAGTGTCTGCCAGGGTGGAGTACACTGTGCAGTGTCTGCCAGGGTGGGGTGCAGTGTCTGCCAGAGTGGGGTGCACTGTGCAGTGTCGGTCAGGGTGGGGTGCACTGTGCAGTGTCTGCCAGGGTGGGGTGCACTGTGCAGTGTCTGCCAGGGTGGGGTGCACTGTGTAGTGTCTGCCAGGGTGGGGTGCACTGTGTAGTGTCTGCCAGGGTGAGGTGCAGTGTCTGCCAGGGTGGGGTTCAGTGTCTGCCAGGGTGGGGTGCAGTGTCTGCCAGCGTGGGGTGCAGTGTCTGCCAGCGTGGGGTGCAGTGTCTGCCAGCGTGGGGTGCAGTGTCTGCCAGGGTGGGGTGCACTGTGCAGTGTCTGCCAGGGTGGGGTGCACTGTGCAGTGTCTGCCAGGGTGGGGTGCAGTGTCTGCCAGCGTGGGGTGCACTGTGCAGTGTCTGCCAGGGTGGAGCACACTGTGCAGTGTCTGCCAGGGTGGGGTGCAGTGTCTGCCAGCGTGGGGTGCACTGTGCAGTGTCGGTCAGGGTGGGGTGCACTGTGCAGTGTCTGCCAGGGTGGGGTGCACTGTGCAGTGTCTGCCAGGGTGGGGTGCACCGTGTAGTGTCTGCCAGGGTGGGGTGCACTGTGCAGTGTCTGCCAGGGTGGGATGCACTGTGCAGTGTTTGGCAGGGTGGGGTGCACTGTGCAGTATCTGCCAGGGTGGGGTGCACTGTGCAGTGTCTGCCAGGGTGGGGTGCACTGTGCAGTGTCTGCCAGGGTGGAATGCACTGTGCAGTGTCTGCCAGCGTGGGGTGCACTGTGCAGTGTCTGCCAGGGTGGGGTGCACTGTGCAGTGTCTGCCAGGGTGGGGTGCAGTGTCTGCCAGCGTGAGGTGCACTGTACAGTGTCTGCCAGGGTGAGGTGCACTGTGCAGTGTGTGCCAGGGTGGGGTGTAGTGTCTGCCAGGGTGGGTGCACTGTGTAGTGTCTCCCAGGGTGGGGTGCACCGTGCAGTGTCTGCCAGGGTGGGGTACACTGTGCAGTGTCTGCCAGCGTGGGGTGCAGTGTGCAGTGTCTGCCAGCGTGGGGTGCACTGTGCAGTGTCTGCCAGGGTGGAGTACACTGTGCAGTGTCTGCCAAAGTGGGGTGCAGTGTCTGCCAGCGTGGGGTGCACTGTGCAGTGTCTGCCAGGGTGGGGTACACTGTGCAGTGTCTGCCAGGGTGGGGTGCACTGTGCAGTGTCTGCCAGCGTGGGGTGCACTGTGCAGTGTCTGCCAGGGTGGAGTACACTGTGCAGTGTCTGCCAAAGTGGGGTGCAGTGTCTGCCAGTGTGGGTTGCACTGTGCAGTGTCTGCCAGGGTGGGGTGCAGTGTCTGCCAGCGTGGGGTGCACTGTGCAGTGTCTGCCAGGGTGGGGTACACTGTGCAGTGTCTGCCAGCGTGGGTTGCACTGTGCAGTGTCTGCCAGGGTGGGGTGCAGTGTCTGCCAGCGTGGGGTGCACTGTGCAGTGTCTGCCAGGGTGGAGTACACTGTGCAGTGTCTGCCAGGGTGGGGTGCAGTATCTGCCAGCGTGGGGTGCAGTGTCTGCCAGCGTGGGGTGCACTGTGCAGTTTCTGCCAGCGTGGGGGGCACTGTGCAGTGTCTGCCAGGGTGGGGTGCACTGTGCAGTGTCTGCCAGGGTGGGGTGCAGTGTCTGTCAGGGTGGGGTGCACTGTGCAGTGTCTCTCAGGGTGGGGTCACTGTGCAGTGTCTGCCAGCGTGGGGTGCACTATGTAGTGTGTGTCTGCCAGCGTGGGGTGCACTGTGCAGTGTCTGCCAGGGTGGGGTGCACTGTGCAGTGTCTGCCAGGGTGGGGTGCAGTGTCTGCCAGGGTGGGGTTCAGTGTCTGCCAGGGTGGGGTGCAGTGTCTGCCATGGTGGGGTGCACTGTGCAGTGGCTGTCAGTGTGGGGTGAACTGTGCAGTGTCTACCAGCGTGGGGTGCAGTGTCTGCCAACGTGGGGAGCAGTGTCTGCCAGCGTGGGGTGCAGTGTCTGCCAGGGTGGGGTGCACTGTGCAGTGTCTGCCAGGGTGGGGTGCACTGTGCAGTGTCTCCCAGGGTGGGGTGCACTGTGCAGTGTCTGCCAGGGTGGGGTGCACTGTGCAGTGTTTGCCAGGGTGGGGTGCACTGTGCAGTGTCTGCCAGGGTGGGGTGCACTGTGCAGTGTCTGCCAGCGTGTGGTGCACTGTGTAGTGTGTGTCAGCTAGCGTGGGGTGCACTGTGCAGTGTCTCCCAGGGTGGGGTGCACTGTGCAGTGTCTGCCAGGGTGAGGTGCAGTGTCTGCCAGGGTGGGGTTCAGTGTCTGCCAGGGTGGGGTGCAGTGTCTGCCAGTGTGGGGTGCACTGTGCAGTGGCTGTCAGGGTGGGGTGCACTGTGCAGTGTCTGCCAGGGTGGGGTGCACTGTGCAGTGTTTGCCAGGGTGGGGTGCACTGTGCAGTGTCTGCCAGCGTGTGGTGCACTGTGTAGTGTGTGTCAGCTAGCGTGGGGTGCACTGTGCAGTGTCTCCCAGGGTGGGGTGCACTGTGCTGCAGTGTCTGCCAGGGTGGGGTGTGCACTGTGCAGTGTCTGACAGGGTGGGGTGCACTGTGTAGTGTCTCCCAGGGTGGGGTGCACTGTGAAGTGTCTGCCAAGGTGGGGTGTACTGTGCTGCAGTGTCTGCCAGGGTGGGGTGCACTGTGTAGTGTCTGCCAGGGTGGAGTACACTGTGCAGTGTCTGCCAGGGTGGGGTGCAGTGTCTGCCAGAGTGGGGTGCACTGTGCAGTGTCGGTCAGGGTGGGGTGCACTGTGCAGTGTCTGCCAGGGTGGGGTGCACTGTGCAGTCTCTGCCAGGGTGGGGTGCACTGTGTAGTGTCTGCCAGGGTGGGGTGCACTGTGCAGTGTCTGCCAGGGTGAGGTGCAGTGTCTGCCAGGGTGGGGTTCAGTGTCTGCCAGGGTGGGGTGCAGTGTCTGCCAGCGTGGGGTGCAGTGTCTGCCAGCGTGGGGTGCAGTGTCTGCCAGCGTGGGGTGCAGTGTCTGCCAGAGTGGGGTGCACTGTGCAGTGTCTGCCAGGGTGGGGTGCAATGTGTAGTGTCTCCCAGGGTGGGGTGCACTGTGCAGTGTCTGCCAGGAAGGGGTGCACTGTGCAGTGTTTGCCAGGGTGGGGTGCACTGTGCAGTGTCTGCCAGCGTGGGGTGCACTTTGCAGTGTCTGCCAGCGAGGGGTGCACTGTGCAGTGTCTGCCAGGGTGGAGTACACTGTGCAGTGTCTGCCAAAGTGGGGTGCAGTGTCTGCCAGTGTGGGTTGCACTGTGCAGTGTCTGCCAGGGTGGGGTGCAGTGTCTGCCAGCGTGGGGTGCACTGTGCAGTGTCTGCCAGGGTGGAGTACACTATGCAGTGTCTGCCAGGGTGGGGTGCAGTGTCTGCCAGCGTGGGGTGCAGTGTCTGCCAGCGTGGGGTGCACTGTGCAGTTTCTGCCAGCGTGGGGGCACTGTGCAGTGTCTGCCAGGGTGGGGTGCACTGTGCAGTGTCTGCCAGGGTGGGGTGCAGTGTCTGTCAGGGTGGGGTGCACTGTGCAGTGTCTCTCAGGGTGGGGTCACTGTGCAGTGTCTGCCAGCGTGGGGTGCACTATGTAGTGTGTGTCTGCCAGCGTGGGGTGCACTGTGCAGTGTCTGCCAGGGTGGGGTGCACTGTGCAGTGTCTGCCAGGGTGGGGTGCAGTGTCTGCCAGGGTGGGGTTCAGTGTCTGCCAGGGTGGGTGCAGTGTCTGCCAGCGTGGGGTGCACTGTGCAGTGGCTGTCAGGGTGGGGTGCACTGTGCAGTGTCTGCCAGCGTGGGGTGCAGTGTCTGCCAGCGTGGGGTGCAGTGTCTGCCAGGGTGGGGTGTGCACTGTGCAGTGTCTGCCAAGGTGGGGTGCACTGTGTAGTGTCTCCCAGGGTGAGGTGCACTGTGCAGTGTCTGCCAGGGTGGGGTGCACTGTGCTGCATTGTCTGCCAGGGTGGGGTGCACTGTGCAGTGTCTGCTAGGGTAGGGTGCACTGTGCTGTGTTTGCCAGGGTGGAGTGCACTGTGCAGTGTCTGCCAGCGTGGGTTGCAGTGTCTGCTAGCGTGGGGTGCACTGTGTAGTGTCTCCCAGGGTGGGGTGCACTGTACAGTGTCTGCCAAGGTGGGGTGTACTGTGCTGCAGTGTCTGCCAGGGTGGGGTGCACTGTGCAGTGTCTGCCAGGGTGGGGTGCAATGTGTAGTGTCTCCCAGGGTGGGGTGCACTGTGCAGTGTCTGCCAGAGTGGTGTGCACTGTGTAGTGTCTCCCAGGGTGGGATGCACTGTGCAGTGTCTGCCAGGGTGGGATGCACTGTGCAGTATTTGGCAGGGTGGGATGCACTGTGCAGTGTCTGCTAGGGTGTGGTGCACTGAGCAGTGTCTGCCAGGGTGGGGTGCACTGTGCAGTGTCTGCCAGGGTAGGGTACATTGTGCAGTGTCTGCCAGGGTGGGGTGCACTGTGCAGTGTCTGCCAGGGTGGGGTGCAGTGTCTGCCAGCGTGGGGTGCACTGTGCAGTGTCTGCCAGGGTGGAGCACACTGTGCAGTGTCTGCCAGGGTGGGGTGCAGTGTCTGCCAGCGTGGGGTGCACTGTGCAGTGTCGGTCAGGGTGGGGTGCACTGTGCAGTGTCTGCCAGGGTGGGGTGCACTGTGCAGTGTCTGCCAGGGTGGGGTGCACCGTGTAGTGTCTTCCAGGGTGGGGTGCACTGTGCAGTGTCTGCCAGGGTGGGATGCACTGTGCAGTGTTTGGCAGGGTGGGGTGCACTGTGCAGTGTCTGCCAGGGTGGGGTGCACTGTGCAGTGTCTGCCAGGGTGGGGTGCACTGTGCAGTGTCTGCCAGGGTGGAATGCACTGTGCAGTGTCTGCCAGCGTGGGGTGCACTGTGCAGTGTCTGCCAGGGTGGGGTGCACTGTGCAGTGTCTGCCAGGGTGGGGTGCAGTGTCTGCCAGCGTGAGGTGCACTGTGCAGTGTCTGTCAGGGTGGGGTGCACTGTGCAGTGTCTGCCAGGGTGGGGTGTAGTGTCTGCCAGGGTGGGTGCACTGTGTAGTGTCTCCCAGGGTGGGGTGCACCGTGCAGTGTCTGCCAGGGTGGGGTACACTGTGCAGTGTCTGCCAGCGTGGGGTGCACTGTGCAGTGTCTGCCAGCGAGGGGTGCACTGTGCAGTGTCTGCCAGGGTGGAGTACACTGTGCAGTGTCTGCCAAAGTGGGGTGCAGTGTCTGCCAGTGTGGGTTGCACTGTGCAGTGTCTGCCAGGGTGGGGTGCAGTGTCTGCCAGCGTGGGGTGCACTGTGCAGTGTCTGCCAGGGTGGGTACACTGTGCAGTGTCTGCCAGCGTGGGTTGCACTGTGCAGTGTCTGCCAGGGTGGGGTGCAGTGTCTGCCAGCGTGGGGTGCACTGTGCAGTGTCTGCCAGGGTGGAGTACACTGTGCAGTGTCTGCCAGGGTGGGGTGCAGTGTCTGCCAGCGTGGGGTGCAGTGTCTGCCAGCGTGGGGTGCACTGTGCAGTTTCTGCCAGCGTGGGGGGCACTGTGCAGTGTCTGCCAGGGTGGGGTGCACTGTGCAGTGTCTGCCAGGGTGGGGTGCAGTGTCTGTCAGGGTGGGGTGCACTGTGCAGTGTCTCTCAGGGTGGGGTCACTGTGCAGTGTCTGCCAGCGTGGGGTGCACTATGTAGTGTGTGTCTGCCAGCGTGGGGTGCACTGTGCAGTGTCTGCCAGGGTGGGGTGCACTGTGCAGTGTCTGCCAGGGTGGGGTGCAGTGTCTGCCAGGGTGGGGTTCAGTGTCTGCCAGGGTGGGTGCAGTGTCTGCCAGCGTGGGGTGCACTGTGCAGTGGCTGTCAGGGTGGGGTGCACTGTGCAGTGTCTGCCAGCGTGGGGTGCAGTGTCTGCCAGCGTGGGGTGCAGTGTCTGCCAGGGTGGGGTGCACTGTTCAGTGTCTGCCAGGGTGGGGTGCAATGTGTAGTGTCTCCCAGGGTGGGGTGCACTGTGCAGTGTCTGCCAGGGTGGGGTGCACTGTGCAGTGTTTGCCAGGGTGGGGTGCACTGTGCAGTGTCTGATAGCGTGGGGTGCACTGTGTAGTGTGTCTGCCAGCGTAAGGTGCACTGTGCAGTGTCTCCCAGGGTGGGGTGCACTGCGCTGCAGTGTCTGCCAGGGTGGGGTGTGCACTGTGCAGTGTCTGCCAAGGTGGGGTGCACTGTGTAGTGTCTCCCAGGGTGGGGTGCACTGTGCAGTGTCTGCCAGGGTGGGGTGCACTGTGCTGCAGTGTCTGTCAGGGTGGGGTGTGCACTGTGCAGTCTCTGACAGGGTGGGGTGCACTGTGTAGTGTCTCCCAGGGTGGGGTGCACTGTGCAGTGTCTGCCAAGGTGGGGTGTACTGTGCTGCAGTGTCTGCCAGGGTGGGGTGCACTGTGCAGTGTCTGCCAGGGTGGAGTACACTGTGCAGTGTCTGCCAGGGTGGGGTGCAGTGTCTGCCAGCGTGGGGTGCACTGTGCAGTGTCGGTCAGGGTGGGGTGCACTGTGCAGTGTCTGCCAGGGTGGGATGCACTGTGCAGTGTCTGCCAGGGTGGGGTGCACTGTGTAGTGTCTGCCAGGGTGGGGTGCACTGTGCAGTGTCTGCCAGGGTGAGGTGCAGTGTCTGCAAGGGTGGGGTTCAGTGTCTGCCAGGGTGGGGTGCAGTGTCTGCCAGTTTTGGGGTGCACTGTGCAGTGGCTGTGAGGGTGGGGTGCACTGCAGTGTCTGCCAGCGTGGGGTGCAGTGTCTGCCAGCGTGGGGTGCAGTGTCTGCCAGCGTGGGGTGCAGTGTCTGCCAGGGTGGGGTGCACTGTGCAGTGTCTGCCAGGGTGGGTGCAATGTGTAGTGTCTCCCAGGGTGGGGTGCACTGTGCAGTGTCTGCCAGGAATGGGTGCACTGTGCAGTGTTTGCCAGGGTGGGTGCACTGTGCAGTGTCTGCCAGCGTGGGGTGCACTGTGTAGTGTGTCTGCCAGCGTGAGGTGCACTGTGCAGTGTCTCCCAGGGTGGGGTACACTGCGCTGCAGTGTCTGCCAGGGTGGGGTGTGCACTGTGCAGTGTCTGCCAAGGTAGGGTGCACTGTGTAGTGTCTCCCAGGGTGAGGTGCACTGTGCAGTGTCTGCCAGGGTGGGGTGCACTGTGCTGCATTGTCTGCCAGGGTGGGGTGCACTGTGCAGTGTCTGCCAGGGTAGGGTGCACTGTGCAGTTTTTGCCAGGGTGGGGGGCACTGTGCAGTGTCTGCCAGCGTGTGGTGCACTGTGTAGTGTGTGTCTGCCAGCGTGGGGTGCACTGTGCAGTGTCTCCCAGGGTGGGGTGCACTGTGTAGTGTCTCCCAGGGTGGGGTGCACTGTGCAGTGTCTGCCAAGGTGGGGTGTACTGTGCTGCAGTGTCTGCCAGGGTGGGGTGCACTGTGCAGTGTCTGCCAGGGTGGGGTGCAATGTGTAGTGTCTCCCAGGGTGGGGTGCACTGTGCAGTGTCTGCCAGAGTGGTGTGCACTGTGTAGTGTCTCCCAGGGTGGGGTGCACTGTGCAGTGTCTGCCAGGGTGGGATGCACTGTGCAGTATTTGGCAGGGTGGAATGCACTGTGCAGTGTCTGCCAGGGTGTGGTGCACTGTGCAGTGTCTGCCAGGGTGGGGTGCAGTGTCTGCCAGGGTGGGGTGCACTGTGCAGTGTCTGCCAGGGTGGGGTACATTGTGCAGTGTCTGCCAGCGTGGGGTGCACTGTGCAGTGTCTGCCAGGGTGGGGTGCAGTGTCTGCCAGCGTGGGGTGCACTGTGCAGTGTCTGCCAGGGTGGAGCACCCTGTGCAGTGTCTGCCAGGGTGGGGTGCAGTGTCTGTCACCGTGGGGTGCACTGTGCAGTGTCGGTCAGGGTGGGGTGCACTGTGCAGTGTCTGCCAGGGTGGGGTGCACTGTGCAGTGTCTGCCAGGGTGGGGTGCACTGTGTAGTGTCTCCCAGGGTGGGGTGCACTGTTCAGTGTCTGCCAGGGTGGGATGCACTGTGCAGTGTTTGGCAGGGTGGGGTGCACTGTGCAGTGTCTGCCAGGGTGGGGTGCACTGTGCAGTGTCTGCCAGGGTGGGGTGCACTGTGCAGTGTCTGCCAGGGTGGAATGCATTGTGCAGTGTCTGCCAGCGTGGGGTGCACTGTGCAGTGTCTGCCAGGGTGGGGTGCACTGTGCAGTGTCTGCCAGGGTGGGGTGCAGTGTCTGCCAGCGTGAGGTGCACTGTGCAGTGTCTGCCAGGGTGGGGTGCACTGTGCAGTGTCTGCCAGGGTGGGGTGCAGTGTCTGCCAGCGTGAGGTGCACTGTGCAGTGTCTGCCAGGGTGGGGTGCACTGTGCAGTGTCTGCCAGGGTGGGGTGTAGTGTCTGCCAGGGTGGGTGCACTGTGTAGTGTCTCCCAGGGTGGGGTGCACTGTGCAGTGTCTGCCAGGGTGGGGTGCAATGTGTAGTGTCTCCCAGGGTGGGGTGCACTGTGCAGTGTCTGCCAGGGTGGGGTGCACTGTGCAGTGTTTGCAAGGGTGGGGTGCACTGTGCAGTGTCTGCCAGGGTGGGGTGCACTGTGCTGCATTGTCTGCCAGGGTGGGGTGCACTGTGCAGTGTCTGCCAGGGTAGGGTGCACTGTGCAGTGTTTGCCAGGGTGGGGTGCACTGTGCAGTGTCTGCCAGCGTGTGGTGCACTGTGCAGTGTGTGTCTGCCAGCGTGGGGTGCACTGTGCAGTGTCTCCCAGGGTGGGGTGCACTGTGTAGTGTCTCCCAGGGTGGGGTGCACTGTGCAGTGTCTGCCAAGGTGGGGTGTACTGTGCTGCAGTGTCTGCCAGGGTGGTGTGCACTGTGCAGTGTCTGCCAGGGTGGGGTGCAATGTGTAGTGTCTCCAAGGGTGGGGTGCACTGTGCAGTGTCTGCCAGAGTGGTGTGCACTGTGTAGTTTCTCCCAGGGTGGGGTGCACTGTGCAGTGTCTGCCAGGGTGTGGTGCACTGTGCAGTGTCTGCCAGGGTGGGGTGCAGTGTCTGCCAGGGTGGGGTGCACTGTGCAGTGTCTGCCAGGGTGGGGTACACTGTGCAGTATCTGCCAGCGTGGGGTGCAGTGTCTGCCAGCGTGTGGTGCACTGTGCAGTATCGGTCAGGGTGGGGTGCACTGTGCAGTGTCTGCCAGGGTGGGGTGCACTGTGCAGTGTCTGCCAGGGTGGGGTGCACTGTGTAGTGTCTCCCAGGGTGGGGTGCACTGTGCAGTGTCTGCCAGGGTGGGATGCACTGTGCAGTGTTTGGCAGGGTGGGGTGCACTGTGCAGTGTCTGCCAGGTTGGGGTGCACTGTGCAGTGTCTGCCAGGGTGGGGTGCACTGTGCAGTGTCTGCCAGGGTGGAATGCACTGTGCAGTGTCTGCCAGCGTGGGGTGCACTGTGCAGTGTCTGCCAGGGTGGGGTGCACTGTGCAGTGTCTGCCAGGGTGGGGTGCAGTGTCTGCCAGCGTGAGGTGCACTGTGCAGTGTCTGCCATGGTGGGGTGCACTGTGCAGTGTCTGCCAGGGTGGGGTGTAGTGTCTGCCAGGGTGGGTGCACTGTGTAGTGTCTCCCAGGGTGGGGTGCACTGTGCAGTGTCTGCCAGGGTGGGGTACACTGTGCAGTGTCTGCCAGCGTGGGGTGCACTGTGCAGTGTCTGCTAGGGTGGGGTGCACTGTGCAGTGTCTGCCAGGGTGGGGTGCAGTGTCTGTCAGGGTGGGGTGCACTGTGCAGTGTCTCTCAGGGTTGGGTCACTGTGCAGTGTCTGCCAGCGTGGGGTGCACTATGTAGTGTGTGTCTGCCAGCGTGGGGTGCACTGTGCAGTGTCTGCCAGGGTGGGGGTGCACTGTGCAGTGTCTGCCAGGGTGGGGTGCAGTGTCTGCCAGGGTGGGGTTCAGTGTCTGCCAGCGTGGGGTGCACTGTGCAGTTTCTGCCAGCGTGGGGGGCACTGTGCAGTGTCTGCCAGGGTGGGGTGCACTGTGCAGTGTCTGCCAGGGTGGGGTGTAGTGTCTGCCAGGGTGGGTGCACTGTGTAGTGTCTCCCAGGGTGGGGTGCACCGTGCAGTGTCTGCCAGGGTGGGGTACACTGTGCAGTGTCTGCCAGCGTGGGGTGCACTGTGCAGTGTCTGCCAGAGTGGGGTGCACAGTGCAGTGTCTGCCAGGGTGAGGTGCACTGTGCAGTGTCTGCCAGGGTGGAATGCATTGTGCAGTGTCTGCCAGCGTGGGGTGCACTGTGCAGTTTCTGCCAGGGTGGGGTGCACTGTGCAGTGTCTGCCAGGGTGGGGTGCAGTGTCTGCCAGCGTGAGGTGCACTGTGCAGTGTCTGCCAGGGTGCGGTGCACTGTGCAGTGTCTGCCAGGGTGGGGTGTAGTGTCTGCCAGGGTGGGTGCACTGTGTAGTGTCTCCCAGGGTGGGGTGCACTGTGCAGTGTCTGCCAGGGTGGGGTGCAATGTGTAGTGTCTCCCAGGGTGGGGTGCACTGTGCAGTGTCTGCCAGGGTGGGGTGCAGTGTCTGCCAGGGTGGGTGCACTGTGTAGTGTCTCCCAGGGTGGGGTGCACTGTGCAGTGTCTGCCAGGGTTGGGTGCACTGTGCAGTGTCTGCCAGGGTGGGGCGCACTGTGTAGTGTCTCCCAGGGTGGAATGCACTGTGCAGTATCTGCCAGCGTGGGGTGCAGTGTCTGCCAGCGTGGGGTGCACTGTGCAGTTTCTGCCAGCGTGGGGGGCACTGTGCAGTGTCTGCCAGGGTGGGGTGCACTGTGCAGTGTCTGCCAGGGTGGGGTGCAGTGTCTGTCAGGGTGGGGTGCACTGTGCAGTGTCTCTCAGGGTGGGGTCACTGTGCAGTGTCTGCCAGCGTGGGGTGCACTATGTAGTGTGTGTCTGCCAGCGTGGGGTGCACTGTGCAGTGTCTGCCAGGGTGGGGTGCACTGTGCAGTGTCTGCCAGGGTGGGGTGCAGTGTCTGCCAGGGTGGGGTTCAGTGTCTGCCAGGGTGGGGTGCAGTGTCTGCCAGCGTGGGGTGCACTGTGCAGTGGCTGTCAGTGTGGGGTGAACTGTGCAGTGTCTACCAGCGTGGGGTGCAGTGTCTGCCAACGTGGGGTGCAGTGTCTGCCAGCGTGGGGTGCAGTGTCTGCCAGGGTGGGTTGCACTGTGCAGTGTCTGCCAGGGTGGGGTGCACTGTGCAGTGTCTCCCAGGGTGGGGTGCACTGTGCAGTGTCTGCCAGGGTGGGGTGCACTGTGCAGTGTTTGCCAGGGTGGGGTGCACTGTGCAGTGTCTGCCAGGGTGAGGTGCAGTGTCTGCCAGGGTGGGGTTCAGTGTCTGCCAGGGTGGGGTGCAGTGTCTGCCAGTGTGGGGTGCACTGTGCAGTGGCTGTCAGGGTGGGGTGCACTGTGCAGTGTCTGCCAGGGTGGGGTGCACTGTGCAGTGTTTGCCAGGGTGGGGTGCACTGTGCAGTGTCTGCCAGCGTGTGGTGCACTGTGTAGTGTGTGTCAGCTAGCGTGGGGTGCACTGTGCAGTGTCTCCCAGGGTGGGGTGCACTGTGCTGCAGTGTCTGCCAGGGTTGGGTGTGCACTGTGCAGTGTCTGACAGGGTGGGGTGCACTGTGTAGTGTCTCCCAGGGTGGGGAGCACTGTGAAGTGTCTGCCAAGGTGGGGTGTACTGTGCTGCAGTGTCTGCCAGGGTGGGGTGCACTGTGTAGTGTCTGCCAGGGTGGAGTACACTGTGCAGTGTCTGCCAGGGTGGGGTGCAGTGTCTGCCAGAGTGGGGTGCACTGTGCAGTGTCGGTCAGGGTGGGGTGCACTGTGCAGTGTCTGCCAGGGTGGGGTGCACTGTGCAGTGTCTGCCAGGGTGGGGTGCACTGTGTAGTGTCTGCCAGGGTGGGGTGCACTGTGCAGTGTCTGCCAGGGTGAGGTGCAGTGTCTGCCAGGGTGGGGTTCAGTGTCTGCCAGGGTGGGGTGCAGTGTCTGCCAGCGTGGGGTGCAGTGTCTGCCAGCGTGGGGTGCAGTGTCTGCCAGCGTGGGGTGCAGTGTCTGCCAGGGTGGGGTGCACTGTGCAGTGTCTGCCAGGGTGGGGTGCAATGTGTAGTGTCTCCCAGGGTGGGGTGCACTGTGCAGTGTCTGCCAGGAAGGGGTGCACTGTGCAGTGTTTGCCAGGGTGGGTTGCACTGTGCAGTGTCTGCCAGCGTGGGGTGCACTGTGTAGTGTGTCTGCCAGCGTGAGGTGCACTGTGCAGTGTCTCCCAGGGTGGGGTACACTGCGCTGCAGTGTCTGCCAGGGTGGGGTGTGCACTGTGCAGTGTCTGCCAAGGTGGGGTGCACTGTGTAGTGTCTCCCAGGGTGAGGTGCACTGTGCAGTGTCTGCCAGGGTGGGGTGCACTGTGCTGCATTGTCTGCCAGGGTGGGGTGCACTGTGCAGTGTCTGCTAGGGTAGGTTGCACTGTGCAGTGTCTGCCAGCGTGGGTTGCAGTGTCTGCTAGCGTGGGGTGCACTGTGCAGTGTCTCCCAGGGTGGGGTGCACTGTGTAGTGTCTCCCAGGGTGGGGTGCACTGTGCAGTGTCTGCCAAGGTGGGGTGTACTGTGCTGCAGTGTCTGCCAGGGTGGGGTGCACTGTGCAGTGTCTGCCAGGGTGGGGTGCAATGTGTAGTGTCTCCCAGGGTGGGGTGCACTGTGCAGTGTCTGCCAGAGTGGTGTGCACTGTGTAGTGTCTCCCAGGGTGGGGTGCACTGTGCAGTGTCTGCCAGGGTGGGATGCACTGTGCAGTATTTGGCAGGGTGGGATGCACTGTGCAGTGTCTGCCAGGGTGTGGTGCACTGTGCAGTGTCTGCCAGGGTGGGGTGCACTGTGCAGTGTCTGCCAGGGTGGGGTACATTGTGCAGTGTCTGCCAGGGTGGGGTGCACTGTGCAGTGTCTGCCAGGGTGGGGTGCAGTGTCTGCCAGCGTGGGGTGCACTGTGCAGTGTCTGCCAGGGTGGAGCACACTGTGCAGTGTCTGCCAGGGTGGGGTGCAGTGTCTGCCAGCGTGGGGTGCACTGTGCAGTGTCGGTCAGGGTGGGGTGCACTGTGCAGTGTCTGCCAGGGTGGGGTGCACTGTGCAGTGTCTGCCAGGGTGGGGTGCACCGTGTAGTGTCTCCCAGGGTGGGGTGCACTGTGCAGTGTCTGCCAGGGTGGGATGCACTGTGCAGTGTTTGGCAGGGTGGGGTGCACTGTGCAGTGTCTGCCAGGGTGGGGTGCACTTTGCAGTGTCTGCCAGGGTGGGGTGCACTGTGCAGTGTCTGCCAGGGTGGAATGCACTGTGCAGTGTCTGCCAGCGTGGGGTGCACTGTGCAGTATCTGCCAGGGTGGGGTGCACTGTGCAGTGTCTGCCAGGGTGGGGTGCAGTGTCTGCCAGCGTGAGGTGCACTGTGCAGTGTCTGCCAGGGTGGGGTGCACTGTGCAGTGTCTGCCAGGGTGGGGTGTAGTGTCTGCCAGGGTGGGTGCACTGTGTAGTGTCTCCCAGGGTGGGGTGTACCGTGCAGTGTCTGCCAGGGTGGGGTACACTGTGCAGTGTCTGCCAGCGTGGGGTGCACTGTGCAGTGTCTGCCAGCGAGGGGTGCACTGTGCAGTGTCTGCCAGGGTGGAGTACACTGTGCAGTGTCTGCCAAAGTGGGGTGCAGTGTCTGCCAGTGTGGGATGCACTGTGCAGTGTCTGCCAGGGTGGGGTGCAGTGTCTGCCAGCGTGGGGTGCACTGTGCAGTGTCTGCCAGGGTGGGGTACACTGTGCAGTGTCTGCCAGCGTGGGTTGCACTGTGCAGTGTCTGCCAGGGTGGGGTGCAGTGTCTGCCAGCGTGGGGTGCACTGTGCAGTGTCTGCCAGGGTGGAGTACACTGTGCAGTGTCTGCCAGGGTGGGGTGCAGTGTCTGCCAGCGTGGGGTGCAGTGTCTGCCAGCGTGGGGTGCACTGTGCAGTTTCTGCCAGCGTGGGGGGCACTGTGCAGTGTCTGCCAGGGTGGGGGTGCACTGTGCAGTGTCTGCCAGGGTGGGGTGCAGTTTCTGTCAGGGTGGGGTGCACCTGTGCAGTGTCTGCCAGGGTGGGGTGCAGTGTCTGCCAGCGTGGGGTGCACTGTGCAGTGTCTGCCAGGGTGGAGTACACTGTGCAGTGTCTGCCAGGGTGGGGTGCAGTGTCTGCCAGCGTGGGTGCAGTGTCTGCCAGCGTGGGGTGCACTGTGCAGTTTCTGCCAGCGCGGGGGGCACTGTGCAGTGTCTGCCAGGGTGGAGTACACTGTGCAGTGTCTGCCAGGGTGGGGTGCAGTGTCTGACAGCGTGGGGTGCACTGTGCAGTGTCGGTCAGGTTGGGTGCACTTGCAGTGTCTGCCAGGGGTGGGGTGCACTGTGCAGTGTTTGCCAGGGTGGGGTGCACTGTGCAGTGTCTGCCAGCGTGTGGTGCACTGTGTAGTGTGTGTCAGCTAGCGTGGGGTGCACTGTGCAGTGTCTCCCAGGGTGGGGTGCACTGTGCAGTGTCTGCCAGGGTGAGGTGCAGTGTCTGCCAGGGTGGGGTTCAGTGTCTGCCAGGGTGGGGTGCAGTGTCTGCCAGTGTGGGGTGCACTGTGCAGTGGCTGTCAGGGTGGGGTGCACTGTGCAGTGTCTGCCAGGGTGGGGTGCACTGTGCAGTGTTTGCCAGGGTGGGGTGCACTGTGCAGTGTCTGCCAGCGTGTGGTGCACTGTGTAGTGTGTGTCAGCTAGCGTGGGGGTGCACTGTGCAGTGTCTCCCAGGGTGGGGTGCACTGTGCTGCAGTGTCTGCCAGGGTGGGGTGTGCACTGTGCAGTGTCTGACAGGGTGGGGTGCACTGTGTAGTGTCTCCCAGGGTGGGGTGCACTGTGAAGTGTCTGCCAAGGTGGGTGTACTGTGCTGCAGTGTCTGCCAGGGTGGGGTGCACTGTGTAGTGTCTGCCAGGGTGGAGTACACTGTGCAGTGTCTGCCAGGGTGGGGTGCAGTGTCTGCCAGAGTGGGGTGCACTGTGCAGTGTCGGTCAGGTGGGGTGCACTGTGCAGTGTCTGCCAGGGTGGGGTGCACTGTGCAGTCTCTGCCAGGGTGGGGTGCACTGTGTAGTGTCTGCCAGGGTGGGGTGCACTGTGCAGTGTCTGCCAGGGTGAGGTGCAGTGTCTGCCAGGGTGGGGTTCAGTGTCTGCCAGGGTGGGGTGCAGTGTCTGCCAGCGTGGGGTGCAGTGTCTGCCAGCGTGGGGTGCAGTGTCTGCCAGCGTGGGGTGCAGTGTCTGCCAGAGTGGGGTGCACTGTGCAGTGTCTGCCAGGGTGGGGTGCAATGTGTAGTGTCTCCCAGGGTGGGGTGCACTGTGCAGTGTCTGCCAGGAAGGGGGTGCAACTTGTGCAGTGTTTGCCAGGGTGGGGTGCACTGTGCAGTGTCTGCCAGCGTGGGGTGCACTGTGCAGTGTC